>CAUYRH010079564.1:0-46473 GCA_963574655.1 Perodicticus potto
GTCTCCTGCCTCCGCCTCCCAAGTAGCTGGGACTACAGGCGCCCACCACAACGCCCGGCCATCCCTTGGTTGCAGCCATCGTTGTTTGGCGGGCCCGGGCTGGATTCGAACCCGCCAGCTCAGGTGTACGTGGCTGGCACCCTAGCCCGCTGAGCCACAGGTGCCGCCTGTGCCTGGCTATTTTTTAAAAGTTTTTGTAGAGACCAGATTTCACTAGTTTACCCAGTCTGGTTTTGAACTTGTAGGCTCAAGAAATCTTCCTGTCTTGGCTTCCCAAAGTGCCACTGTAGCTGGCCCTTGCCCATGTTTTATTTTTCTTGTGTTTGTGTGTATTTGAGAGTTTCACTGGTCACCTAGGCTAAAGTGCTGTATGGTCAGCCTAGCTCCCAGCAACCTTAAACTCCTAGGTTCAAGTGATGATCCTGCCTCAGCCTCCTGAGAAGCTGGGACTACAGGCCCCTACCGCAATGCCTAGCTAATTTTTTAATTTTTTTTGAGACAGAGTTTCATTTTGTCACCCTCAGTAGAATGCCGTGGCGTCTTAGCTAACAGCAACCTCAAACTCTTGGGTTCAGTTCATTCTCTTGCCACACCCTCCCAAGTAGCTGGACTATAGTATAGGCGCCTGCCACAATGCCCGGCTATTTTTTAGAGATGCGGTCTCGTTCTTGGCTCAGGTTGGTGTCGAACTCGTGAGCTTAGGCAGTCCACCCACCTCGGCCTCCCAAGTGCTGGATAATTTTTCAATTTTTAGTAGAGAGAGGATTTTGCTCTTGCTCAGGCTAGGCTTGCACTCCTGAGCTCAAGGGATCCTACTGCCTCAGCTTTCCAGAGTGCTAGGATTACAGGCATGAGCCACCACACCCACCCACCCTTGCTCATGTTTTAATTTGGTTCTTTGTTGCTGAGTTTAGGAGTTCTTTATGTATTTTGCATATTAGCCCCTTACCAGATATGTGATTTGCAGATTTTGTTTTTCTGTTTTGTGGGTTGCCTTTTCACTCTTTTGGTAGTGTCCTTTCATGTACAAAGGTTTTTAATTCTTATGTGTTTCCATGTATCTGTTTTTGTTGTTATGACCTGTGCTTTTGGTGTCATATTCAATAAATTGTTGTCAAGCTATGATTACGCCATTGCACTCCAGCCTGGGCAACAGAGTAAGACCTTGTCACTTAAAAAACAAAATAAAGGCTCGACGCCTGTAGCTCAAGTGGCTGAGGTGCCAGCCACATACACCAGAGCTGGTGGGTTCCAATCCAGCCTGGGCCTGCCAAACAGCAATGACAACTACAACCAAAAAATAGCAGGGCGTTGTGATGGGCGCCTGTGGGTCCCAGCTACTTGGGAGGCTGAGGCAAGAGAATCGCTTAAGTCCAGGAATTGGAGGTTGCTGTGAGCTGTGATGCCATGGCACTCTACCCAGGGCGATAGCTTGAGGCTCTGTCTCAAAACAAAACAAAAAAAAAATAAAACAAGGTGGAGGGAGGGGGATGAGAGAGTGAGGAGAGGGGAGGAGGGAAGGGAATAGGGGATGGTATATGGCACACCTCTTGGGGACAGGACACAAGTCTAAGAGGGATTTTACCTTACGAATGCAAGCAGTGTAACCTAATTCTTTGTACCCTCAGTGAACCCCAAACAATAAAAAATAAATAAATAAAAGGGAAGGGGAAAAAGATGGAAACTGCCAAACTGTTTTTCAAAAGGATTGTAGGACCTTATACAACAGTAGAATCTCTCTAAGTTGACCACCCAAGGGACTATAACAAGGGTCAATACACAGAGGTGGTCAACATAAGGAAATAGGCCTGCTGTACTGGTACATACATATGGTGCATGTCTACTCTTATGAAAATTAGGTCAACTTAGGGAGGTGGTCCACTATGGACTACTAACAATATATTCCTTCCCAGCAATGTATCAGAGTTGTAATTGCTCTATATCCTTGTCATCACTTGCTGTTTTTAGACTTTTTAAGTTGACTAGCTAAGTAGATATGTAGTGGTATCATCGTGTTTTATCTTTATCAACTTCATTGCTAAATAGTTGATAATAAATTGCATTCCTTTGAAGTATACATACAGTTGGATGAGTTTTTCCAGTTGTATATACAGTTGAAACTTACCATGATCATGATATAGGATATTTCCATAACTCCCAAAAGAGTCCTCATGTCCCTTTTCATTCTGTCTCTTCTTCCACTCCTGGCCTTAGGCAACTCTTGATTTACTTTTTGTCACTATAGTAGTTTGCATTTTATATCAGTGGAATAATAAAATCTCTTATCTTTTGCATCTGTCTTCTTTCATTATTGAGCATAATGATTTTGAGATTCACCCATGTTTTGCTTGTATCTTTTTTCACCTTTTTTTTTTTTTTAAAGATAGAGTCTTACTCTGTTACACAGATCACAGAGTGGTGGCAAAATCATAACTTACTGCAGCTTTAAACTCCTGGGCTCAAACTCCCTGCCTCAGCCTCCCAGGTCGCTAGGACTACTGCAAATTTTTCCTGCTTTTTGTAGGAAAATTATGTTTTTGTACAAAACATAATTTTTTATGTTGCCCAGGCTTGAACTCCTGGCTCAAGTAATCCTCCTTCCTTGACCTCCCAAAGTGGTAGGATTACATGTGTGAGCCACTGTACTGTGCCTGTGTATATATTAATGAATTATATATATACTAATACATTTATTTTTTGTATTAGGAAATGTAAGAAGGATGAAGTACAGTAGAACCTCCATAGTCGACCACTTCCATAATTAAGTTAACCTAATTTTCATAGACTGAATATGCAGCACATGTACATATCAGTACAGTAGGCCTAGTTCCTTATATTGACCACCTCTGTATGTTGACCAGTTTGTTGCATCCTGTGAGTGGTCTACTTATAGAGCTTGTTCTGTGGTGATAACACTTGGCTAGTAGACTGTAAACATGCTTACTAAACACAAAAATGGGCTGGGCACCGGCCATATACACCGAGGCTGGTGGGTTTAAACCCTGCCCGGGCCAGCTAAACAATGATGACAGCTGCAACAAAAAATAGCCAGACGTTGTGGTGGGCGCCTGTAGCTACTTTGGAGGCTGAGACAAGAGAATCACTGAAGCCCAAGAGTTGGAGGTTGATGTGAGCTGTGATGCCACGGCACTCTACCCAGGGCAACATAATGAGACTCGTGTCTCAAAAAAAAAAAACAAACGAAAAATGTACACTATGAGACTGGTTATATTACTGAACATCTCTAGGTTGATTCTGAAAATGTAGTTTTAACTAGAACCTTGGTAGTTCTAAGCTATTCTAGGTCTTTAGCTGCTTTGGGAATTGGATGAAAACTATAAAAATTTTCCCAAGGAGTGTATAGAAAAAAGACAAGTTTGCGGGGCGGCACCTGTGGCTCAGTAAGTAAGGCGCCCGCCCCATATACCGAGGGTGGTAGGTTCAAACCCAGCCCCGACCAAACTGCAACAAAAGAATATCCGAGCGTTGTGGCGGGCGTCTGTAGTCCCAGTTACTTGGGAGGCTGAGGCAAGAGAATCACCTAAGCCCAAGAGCTGGAGGTTGCTGTGAGCTGTGACACCCTGGCACTCTACCAAGGGTGACAAAGTGAGACACTATCTCTAAAACAAAACATAATAAAGACAAGTTTGCATATAATTTCAAGAGATTGTAAATACCTTGAGGCTGATCCATGGATTCATTTAGGGCTTGTAGTCGGAACCTTGTGGCCAGGGTTAAGAACTCTTGCCCAGCAGTTTTCTAAGTATTAATCTAAGATATATCTTTTTGATTTGTCAGATTTCATGTAATTTCCCTTCAGGTGTCTTTGATGTTTCTCTCTAAAGAGATTCTTTTTCTATGAGTAGTTTCATTGTGGTAATACAGTCAAATCTAAAAAGGTGATGTGGTTGGGTGTGATGGCTCATGTCTATAATCCAAGTACTTTGGAAGACCAAGGTGAGAGGATTGTGTGAGCCCAAGAGTTCAAGACCAGCCTGAATAACATAGTGAGACCCTGTCACCACAAAAAATATTAATGAAATGTTAGCTGGGTGGGTGTGGTGGTACATGTCTATAATCCCAGCTACTCAAGAGGTTGAGGTAGGAGGATCACTACCGTCCGAGAGTTTGAGGCTGTAGTGAGGTATGACGCCAATGCACTTTTAACTCAGGCAACAGAGTAAGACCCTGTCTTCAACAACAACAAAAATATGAAAACGTGGGGTAAAGTGAGTTATTAGAATTGAAGACTTTATTTATTTATATTAGAAGTATGGCACCGTTTTTACAAACCTGTTTTTTTTTCATTTCTGCAGTAGTTTCGTGTTTGCAGAATTGCCCCCAATACTTGAGAATTGATACAAAAATTAATTTAATTTAGGAAGTAAAAGTGTCATTTTATTTGTGTTTTAATGTATATAATGGTAACCTGACAGATTAAATACTTCTATACATTTTGTATTTCATGTTTTTTTTCTTGTGAATTGGCAATGTTTGGTCTGTTTCTGCTTCTATAACAAAATACCTTAGACTAGGTAATTTATAAACAATAGAAATGTTACTCACAGTTGTTTTTTTTTTTTTTGAGTCAGAGTCTCACTTTATTGCCCTCAGAAGAGTGCTGTAGTGTCATAGCTCACAGCAACCTCAAACTCTTGAGCTTACACGATTCTCTTGCCTCAGCCTCCCAAGTAGCTGGGATTATAGGTGCCCGTCACAATGCAGGGCTACTTTTTTAGAGACGAGGTTTTGCTCTGGCTCAGGCTGGTCTCGAACTCATGAACTCACGCAATCCACCTGCCTCGGTCTCCCAGAGTGCTAGGATTACAGGCATGAGACACTGTGCCCGACTGTTATTCATAGTTCTAAAGTTTGGGTAGTCCAAGATCAAGGTGCTAGCAGATTTGGTGTCTGGTAAGGGCTTGTTCTCTGTTTAAAAGGAGGTATTTGGCTCAGCGCCTGTGGCTCAGTGGGCTAAGGCATCAGCCACATACACCTGAGCTGGCAGGTTCGAATGCAGCCCCGGGCCCGCCAAACAACAATGATGGCTGCAACCAAAAAATGGCCGGGCGTTGTGGCGGGCGCCTGTAGTCCCAGCTACTTGGGAGGCGGATGCAAGAGACTTGCTTGAGCCCAGGAATTGGAGGTTACTGTGAGCTGGGATGCCACGGCACTCTATCCAGGGTGACAGCTTGAGGCTCTGTCTCAAAAAAAAATAAATAAATAAATAAAAGGAGGTATTTTCTTGTTGCATCTTCACATGGCAGAAGAACAAACTGGGCAAACTGGCTCCCTCAGACCTCCTTTATAAGGGCATTAATTCCATTTATGAGGATTCCATCCTCATTAACCACTTTTCCTTTGTATAACCAAATTGAATAGCTTCTAGAAAACTTATACTTTGAGTAAATTATTTGACCTTGTATTCCAGACACAAGGATGCCACGGAGAAAGAAAAAAGTTAAAGAAGCCTCTGAATCTCAGAACCTGGAGAAGAAGGATGTAGAAACTACCAGTTCTGCCAGTGTGAAGAGGAAGCGTAGACTTGAGGATGCATTCATTGTGATATCTGATAGTGATGGAGAGGTCAGTATTCTGGAAAGTGGAGTTCTAGGTCTCAAATCAGGCCTCTGTGTCCATGAATGGTTTGGTTTATGACTGTACCTAATGCCAGCTTGTTAAGACCATGTTGTCAGGGCCCAGGACTGGCCAGTTCTTGGGCCCAGCTTAACTAGGTTTTGGACGTGGACCGCTAAGTTACCTTGCTCTGGTATAGTTTCTCTTAGGTGCCTGAGGGCTATCTACTTAAGCAGGAGAGAGAGAGAGTGTGTGTCTTAGAGAGTGAAGCAGTCTTCTTAGAATAGATAGATCTTATTCTTCAGCGGAGCTTGGTAATCTTCAGCAGAGAGATGTCGTGCTGGCTTTCTGCAGGCAGGAGAGGAGACAAGAGTCAGAGTAAGCCAGTCCATGATAGATAGAATGCACATGCTCCTTGACTGCCTTCTCCTCCAGCCTAATATAAGGTTGATCTCGTGCTTCTCAACACCACAGGTGTAGAGACTGTCAATTTACCACTGCTCTTATCTCGCGAGCTCTCATGCTTGTTAGGAGAGCTAAATCCTTCTCCATGCCCTTTCCACCAAGGTGTTCCATTATTGAGCTATACAGGTATTTCTTATAACTCTCACTCCTCCTAGCCATAAGCTATATGGGCCGCAACACCATATGATTTTTACTTAGCTTTGTTTTGTTTTGTAAATGGATTAAGAATTACTTAAAAGAAAGTAATCATGCTATTTGGTTGATGATGGGTCATAGATCTTCAGTTTTGTAACATAGTAACTCAAAGTGATATTTTAGAACTATTTGAATAATTTAAATCAATTGTAAATCTTAATTTTTGTGTGTGTAGAAAGAGAAAGAAAATGTGAATGTTGTTAGGTCACTAAATATGCTTTAGATATAATATCACCTAGCCACCAGTAATTATTAATTAGTTAAAATTAATTAAAGTTGGCTAAGTGTGGTAGTTTAAGCCTGTAATCCTAGCACTCTGGGAGGCTAAGGTGGGAGGATCCCTTGCGCTCAGGAGTTCAAGAACAACCTGAGCAAAGCAAGACACTATCTCTGGTAAAAATAGAAAAAGTAGCTGTATGTTGTGGTGGTTACCAGTAGTTCTAGCCACTTGGGAGGCTGAGGCAGGAGGATGCTTACACCCAGGAGTTTGAGGTTGCGGTCAGCTAGGCTGAGGCCATGGCACTCTAGCCTGGGCAGCAGAGCAAGACTTTATCTCAAAAAGAAAAAGTTAAAAATCAGGAGCTGGGCATAGTAATTTATGCCTGTAATCTCAGAAACTTGGAAGGTTGAGGTGAGAGGATTAAGGGCAGGAGTTAGGCCAGCCTAGGCAACACAGAGAGACTTGTCTCTAAAAAATTTAAAAGAATTAGCTGGCCATGCTGGCCTATAGTCCTAGCTACTCCAGAGGCTGAGGCAGGAGGGTCACTTGAACTTAGAAGTTTGAGGCTGCAGTGAGCTATGATTGTGCCACTGTACTCTAGCCTGGGTGACAGAGCAAGAACCTAGCCCTCAAAAAAAAATTAGTTCCTTTGTTGTGTTAGTCATTTTCAAGTGATCAAAGCCACGTGAGGCTAATGTCTGTTGTATTATCACAGCTATAGAAAATTTCCATCATGCTCTTTTCTCTCTCTCCCCCATATCTATCTACCTCTCTCTCTCCTCTCTCCCCCCCTTCCCTCTATCTCTTTCTCTCTCTCCCACCTCTCCTTAATGCTGCTCTGCAGTATCCCCCACCAATAAAGACCTTTCATATATATAAAAAAAAGAAAATTTCCATCATTATAAAAAGCTTTATTAGAGCTTTTCTAGATCTTAATCTCTTTGCTTTCTTCCCTATTTCCATTTGCTAATTGGAGTTTTCTGTCTGCTTGTAAGTCACATCTAATAGTCAGTGAACAAAGTCATTGTTTTTTCCTCCAGATTTTCTTTTCTTTCTCCCACATCTTCTATCTCATTCAGTGCTAGAAACACTTATTTGTCACAAGCTATAAAGTTCAACAGTATCTTGAACTCTTTCTTCTTACCATCTTTTTTTTTTTTTTTTTTTTTTTGATACAGAGCCTCAAGCTGTCACCCTGGGTAGAGTGCTGTGGCATCACAGTTCACAGCAACCTCCAATTCCTGGGCTCAAGTGAGTCTCCTGCCTCTGCCTTCCAAGTAGCTAGGACTACAGGCGCCCGCCACAACGCCCGGCCATTTTTTGTTTGCAGCCACCATTGTTGTTTGGCGGGCCCGGGCTGGATTCCAACCTGCGAGCTCAGGTGTACTTGGCTGGCACCTTAGCCCGTTGAGCCACAGGCGTCGAGCCTCTTCTTACCATCTTTTGCACATAATTGGTCATCAGATGCTTTAATTTTTACCCCCTTTTTTTTTTTTGCATTCTCAACCCATGCTGCTTTATTGATTAAAAAAAATTTGTATACACACACACACACACACACACGCGCGCGCACACGCACGCACACAGGTGCAGAGTTCCTGACTCTCATAATAGCTCCCTTTTTACATCAAAGGATAAAACTTCTTGGCAGGTGCCCGTAGCTCAGTGATTAGAGTGCTGGCCACATGCTCTGGAGCTGTTGGGTTTGAACCTGGCCCATGCCTGTTTAACAACAACAAAAAAAAGAATAAAATTTCTTCTTCACAATCCCAAAGATGCATAGATTAAAAAGCAACCTGCCTTTTTAATATTTCAAGCATATTCAATAAAATTCTTTTGTCAGCTGGACACGGTGGCTCACGCCTGTAATCCTAGCACTTGGGATACTGAAGCAGATGGATTGCCTGAGCTCACAAGTTCGAGACTAACCTGAGCAAGTGCAAGAGTCCATCTCTAAAAAAATAGCCAGGTTCTGTGGCGGGTGCTTGTAGTCCCAGCTACCTGGGAGACTAAGGCAAAATAATTGCTTGGTTGCTGTGAACTAAGATGCCACAGCATTCTACCAAGGGTGACCAAGTGAGACTCTGTCTCAAAAAAAACAAAAAGAAAAAAAAATTTTTTTTTTGAGACAGAGCCTCAAGCTGTCGCCCTGGGTAGAGTGCTGTGGCACCACAGCTCACAGCAACCTCCACTCCTGGGCTTAAGTGATTCTCTTGCCGCAGCCTCCCAAGTAGCTGGGACTATAGGCACTTGCCACAACGTCTGGCTGTTCTTTGGTTGTAGTTGTCATTGTTGTTTTGGCAGGCCCTGGTTGGATTCGAACCCGCCAGCTCTGGTGTATGTGGCTGGTACCTTAGCCACTTGAGCTATAGGCGCTGAGCCAAGAAAATTCTTTTGTCATTCTCTTATGACATACATATTAATAATGCAATGGAAAATATGTGCGACAGCAAGTAAATACAGTGAGCAATTCCTTACAGAACAGTAAACTATAATGTGAACATCATACAGGAAGAAAAGTAAACTTTAATGTGAAGGACACACCTAATACTAACCTTTTTAACTACAAGAGATGGGTGGTTTTAAGGTAAGCTCCAAGACTTACTGTTATTTACAAATTTATCTCTGGGAGAAAAATACTTGTTAATTGTTGGCATGACATATCATCACTAAGGGATACAAAACTCAAACTGTCTGTAACCTTGAGATGTCTATTCTTTGTTTAGAAGTATGAGTTCCTGTAGACATCTGTGATGTTTGATTTTCTAGTATTAACTATTTTAACATGCCTTAGTGAAATAACCAGAAGAATTTAGAGAGACTCCGTCCTTATATCTTTATTGGTTGGCAGACATTTTATCAATAAGTGGCAAAGAGAAAATAGGATATGACTTCTCACTTCCTGTCTTTGAGTGGAAACCAAATATGAAAATGATAAGTTTAATTCAAGTACAAACCCCTGGAAAGTTACTATTCCACTTAATTCATCTTCAAAGTATTTGTAGTGAAGTCCCACAGCAAAAAAATAGGAAGTTAAAAACTAATTTTGAAAAATAATTTTTTTCAATCATAGAATATGAACCCTGTAACCTAGTGAAAATCATCTAGTTTAGTCTGGAATTCTATTATTTAGGCATTTTTCAGACATCATGAATCCCAATTGTACATTGTTTGTCATAACTATTTGTACTTAAAAGGGTTATTTCAAGGTCAGAAATCTCAAGGAAAATTTTAAGTTATTACAGTAAGTTAATTTGTTTATTCATCAATAAAATAAATGGCAAAGATTTTCTTTTTTTAAAGTGAAAAAGCTCAGCTGAGCATGGTGGCTCACTCCTGCAATCCTAGCACTCTGGGAGGCTGTGGCAGGTGGATTGCTCTGAGCTCGCAGGTTCAAGACCAGCCTGAGCAAGAACAAGATACCATCTCTAAAAAATTGAGTGTGTGGTGGGCGCCTGTAGTCTCAGCTATTCGGGAGGCTGAGGCAAGAGAATTGCTTGAGTCCAAGAGTTGGAGGTTGTTGTGAGCTATGATGTCACTGCACTTTACCTAGGGCTACAGAGTGAGACTCTGTCTCAAAAAAAAAAAAAGAAAGAAATTTTTTTTTATCCATCTTCCTAAAAGAAGTATTTTTTTAAACTGATGTTTATTTTCCTCCAACATTATTTCCATCTTGTTTAAGAGCTTGTGGAAGAACAGCTTAAGACCACTCAGTGGTTGTTCCTACCCATTCTGTGGCCTGAGCAGTGGGAGCTGCAGACCAGTCTTCGCTGGCAGGCTGGGCACTCCAGTCTTTTTTTTTTTTTTATTTTAGAGATAGTCTCACTATGTTACCCTCGGTAGAGTACCGTGGCATCACAGCTCACAGCAACCTCAAACTTTTGGGCTTAAGGGATTCTCTTGCCTCAGCCTCCCAAGTAGCTGGGACTACAGGTGCCCACCACGACGACTAGCTATTTTTCTTTTGTTGCAGTTGTCATTGTTGGTCAGCACAGCCTTGGTGTATGTGACTGGTGCCGTAACCACTATGCTATGGTGCCAAGCCGGCACTCCAGTCTTTAGTGGGGAACTGCTAAATAGGCACAGAGGGCACTCTGCATGCCTTCTAACCAGTCTACAACCTCTGGTTGAGTAGCAGTAATCTTAGGAGCTGGAGCAGTCCATTCACCCTGAAATTCTTCCTTGGTCACAGCCTTCTCAGCAGCAGCCTGCTCTTCCTTTTCAATCTCTTTAGGATCTCTGTAGAAGTAGAGATCAGGCATGACCTTCCGCGGAGATTCACAGGAGATGATATGCATGTGGAGAACTTCCTAGGCCACCACCTACCACATCAGACCTACTGAGTGAGCTCCCTTGTTGCATGGTATGGTGATGTCAACATAATGCAGAGGACAGTCTGTGTTACACAGAGCAATGGTAGGCAGGTTAACATAAGACGCCTCTGTGAGGAGCTGGTAGTCAGCCCTGAGATCAGTAACCACTAGAAGATGAGGCTCCTGGAAGGCTGCCTGGATCTGGTTAGTGCAGGTTAAAGGAGTAAAGTGGCCAGCAATAGGAGTGGCTCCAGTGGCAGCAGCAAACTTCAGCACAGCTCGCTGGCCAGTATTCCTGGAGGATATGACACTGACATCAGCAGGGTTTTTAGTGGCAACAGTGGCCTGAGCCGCCAACAAAAGTTTTTCCCAGGTACTCTTCAGATTTATGATGTAGATGCCATCGCTTTTCCTTTTGTAAGTGTATTGTTCCATTTGGAAGTTAAGGTTGATGCCACTTAAGTGAGTTCCTGCTGCAGGGAATTTGAGGAGATCTTCCTCCTTCATTTGCAGGTCATCAAGGGCTCTGGACATTGTGAAAATTTCTCTTTAAGTTACGGTGGGAATCCAGAACAATGCCATATGGGCCCTCCCTGAGCAGTGCAGAAGGGCTAAAAGAAGTATTTCTGGTTAACGGAGAAAACAACATTATAGATTGAATTTATTAGCAAGGAACAGAATTTTTTTCCTGGTGGAGGAAAATCATTATGGTAACCTGACACACATGGCAAAGATGAGAATTAAACACCTTCTTTTAGATTCTGTCCTGTAATAATTTTCAGAGAAAAATCATGATGAAGCTTCCAGCTCAGTAGAGACATTGATCAGAGCTTGGTATAAATGGGCTGTTTTGCAGACCTTGTTAGGTAATACTAAGCAGATTCAAAGGAGTGAGTTTAATCACTGACAGCTCTTGCTAACTGGTTTTGTACCAGTTTTGTACCTGGCCCACTGGTTTCCTACATCTGTACTGCTTGCACTCCTTAAACCCTATTTGTGTGAATGAACCAGTCACCCAGACACATTCCATTTATGTATCTTGTGGCTTTTTCTGAGTCTGTTCATGAATAGCATTCCACAAAACAGAATCTGCATGTGTTTTATTTTCGTTTTATCCATACCCATAATGACTTTATGTCATCACTTTTGCTGAATGGTTCATACTTCAGTTATATAAAGGGAAAGTTTTCCAACATACAACATACAGCTTTTTTTTTTTGTTTTGATCCTTCAGCTCAAACAGCAGAAGATATGATTTATTGTGTATTTGTTACACTCAGCCACTACTGAGAACAGAACTAGTTTAGAATGTCATATCTAGGATAGGGGAAGAATAGGGACTGTTCATGAGCAAGAGGGGTCTCTCAGGGGTGGTCTTGGGGATTGGGTAGCAATGAAGTCTAAGATCCATTGAGAGGCAAGTTCTAGATAGTAGTGTGCAGTCTAACAACTGTACAGTGTCCTTAGACTCTGGCATTCTATGTTTCTGCTCTCATGGCCATCCTGTGTGCACAAGCAAGCGGTTTACTCAGACCTCTGCCTCATCTTCTTTTGTGCTTCAGCCTGTGCATTCGCTTCTTCCCGTACTTGGCTCCCACAGTGCGGAGGTTTTTAGAAAGATGGTACTAAGGCTGAGAGCTAACATACGGCTTTTCTTGAGTTATTTTTATTATTCTTCGTTGCCACCCTGGAGTGCTGATCCTGGTACTGACTTAGGTCTATGTAGGAGTTCCTTGTGCAGTGCCTTCAGAGACCACCTAACATGGTACAGAGAGGAAGACAAAGATGCTGCAGTGGCTGATTATGGTAGTTTGTTTTTTCTTAAATGAAGTTTTGCTATGTTGCCCAGGCTGGCCTCAAGCAGTCCTCACACCTCAGCCTCCCAAGTAGCTGTGACTGCAGGCACAAGCCACCATGCCTGGCAACTGTAGCTTTATAATTATTTTTGAAACCAAGTAGTGTTAGTTTTCTAACTTTGTTTTTCTTTTCTTTTTCAGAGTTATTCTGTCCAGTCTAGGTCCTTTGCATTTCTGTATCAATGTGAGAATCAATTTGTCAGTTTCTACAAACCCTCTCTGGGGATTTTGATTGGACTGGTTTTGAATTTTTAGGTCTAGGGAGAAATGGCATCTTAACGATATGGAGTCTGTGTTTTTTTTTTTTTTTTTTTTTGGAGACAGAATCTCATTCTGTTGCCTAGGCTAGAGTGCCATGGTGTCATCATAGCTCACAGTAACCTCAAACTTTTGTGCTCAAGTGATCCTCTTGCCTCAGCCTCCCTACTAGCTGGGACTGCAGGCACCCGCCACAATATCCAGCCAGTTTTTCTGTTTTCAGCAGAGACAAGGGTCTTGCTCTTATTCAGGCTGGTCTCGATTGAACTTCTGAGTTCAAGAAATCTATTGGCCTCAGCCTCCCAGAGTGCTAGGATTATAGGCATGTGCCCAGTCTAACCCTTAGTCTTTAGATTAAATAAGTCTTTTGCTTAATTTCTCTAAGCAATATTTTTATTTTTTTTTCCTTTTTTTGTCAAGGCAGAGTTCTACCCTGTGGCCTGAGCAGAGTGCAATGGCGTCTTAGCTCACTACAACCTCAGACTCCGGCTGTGGGCATCCTGCCGCCTCAGCCTCCGAGGCTGCTGGGATTACAGGCGCTCACCCTTGTGCCTGGCTGGGTTTTTCCATTCTTTTCATGAGTCGGGGTCTCACTCTTGCTCGGAGAAGCCTCGAACTCCTGAGCTTAAGCAATCCTCCTGCCTCAGCCTCCCACAGTACTGGGATTACAGGCGTGAGCCACCGCACCTGGCTCTAAGCAATATTTTATAGTTTTCAGTCTACATGTCTTTTACATATTTTGTCAGATTTAACCCTTAGTATTTCATGTATTTTTGAGCTCTTATAAATGGTATTTAAAATTTTCTCAGCTTATTGCTAGAATATACAAATAGCATTGATTTTTGTGTATTCTTGAATTTTGCAACCTTGCTAAATTCACTTATTCTCGTAGTTTTTTTTTTTGTAGATTCCATTAGATTTTCTACATTAGAATAGTCGTGTTGTTTATAAGACAGTTTTACTTCCTCCCTTCCAGTAAGGATGCCTTTTCTTTCTTTCTTTCTTTTTTTTTTTTTTAGAGACACAGTCTCACTTTGTTCCCTTGGTAGAGTGCCATGGCTTCATGGCTCACAGCTCCTGGGCTTAGGCCATTCTCTTGTCTCAGCCTCCCGAGTAACTGGGACTACAGGCACTCGCCACAACGCCCGGCTGTTTTTTTGTTGCAGTTCAGCCAGGGCCGGGTTTGAACTCTCCACCCTTGGTTTATGGGGCCGGCACCCTACTCACTAAGCCACGGGCACCGCCCTTTTTTTTTTTTTTTTTTTTATTAAACCACATTGATTGATTGTACATTGATGCATTTATGGAGTTCAGGGTACTGATTTGATATACAATGTGAAATGCTTACATTGCAGTGATTAACATATCCATCACAATTACACTTTTTTTTTGTTTTTTTTTGAGACAGAGTCTCACTATGTTGCCCTAGGTAGAGTGCCATGGCATCTTAGCTCTCAGCAACCTCAAACTCAGGGGCTTAAGCGATTCTTTTGCCTCGGCCTCCCAAGTGGCTGGAACTACAGGCACCTGCCACAACACTTGGCTATTTTCTTGTGGCAATTGTCGTTGTTTAGCTGGCCCGGCCATCCTCAGTGCATGTAGCTGGAGCTGTAACCACTGTGCTATGGGCGACGAGCCTATACTCTTTCCTTAATAGTTTTGAAATGTACCATTGCATCATGAACATTAGGTAAGGTCCCCACAAATACCCTTCCTCCTACCCCTTCCTCCCACTCCTCCCCTCTCCTTTTCTGGACTGTAGTTATGTTTTATCATTCATATAATTGTGTAGGTGATTATATATTGATTTCATAGTAGTATTGAGTACATTGAATACTTTTTTTCCCATTCTTGAGATACTTTACTAAGAAGAATATGTTCCAGCTCTATCCAGGTAAACGTAGAAGATGTGAAGTCTTCATCTTTTTATGGTCGCATAGTATTCCATAGTGTATATATACAATTCTTTGATCCATTCATGGGTCGATGGGCACTTGGGCTGTTTCCATGTCTTGGCAATTATGAACTGGGTTGCAGCTAACATTCTGGTGCAAATGTCTTTGTTGTAAAATGATTTTTGATCATCTGGGTATATATCTAGTTGAGGAATTGAATGATCAAATGCAATAGTTTAGTTCCTTGAGTATTCTCTAAACTTCTTTCCAAAAAGGATGTATTAGCTTGTATTCCCAGCAGCAGTGTAGAAGTGTTCCCTTCTCTCCACATCCATGCCAACCTCTGTCGTTTGGGGATTTTGTGATATGGGCTAATCCTATTGGATTAGGTATCTCAAAGTGGTTTTAATTCGCATTTCTCTGATGATTAAAGATGATGAGCATTTTTTCAAGTGTTTGCAGGCCATGTGCCTGTCTTCTTCAGAGAAGTTTCTGTTCAGTCTGTTACCCACATAGAAATGGGGTTATTTGTTCTTATTGATTAGTTTGAGTTCTCTGTGGATTTTAATTATTAGATCTTTGTTGGAAGCATAACCAGCAAAATTCTTGCCCCATTCTGAAGGTTGTCTGTTTGCTTAACTTACTGTACTCTTGGCTGTGCAAAAGCTTTTTAGTTTGAGCAGATCCCAGTAATGTATTTTTGGTGTTGCTTCAATTGCCTGGAGGTGGGGGTAGGGGTCCTCCTCATAAAATATTCTCCCAAGCCGATTTCTTTAAGTGTTTTCCCTGTATTCTCTTCTAGTATCTTTATAGTTTCATGTCTTAAGTTTACACCTTTTATCCAGAGAGAATCAATTATTAATTATTTTTTTTAGTTAGAGTCTCACTATGTCACCCTTGGTAGAGTGCTGTGGTGTCACAACTCACAACTCTTGGGCTTAAGCGATTCTCTTGCCTCAGCCTTCCAAGTAGCTGGAACTATAGGCCCCTGCCACAACGCCCGGCTATTTTTTGGTTGCAGTTATCATTGTCGTTTGGCAGGCCTGGGCTGTGTTTGAACCCACCAGCTCTGGTGTGTGTGGCTGGAGCTCTGGCTGCTAAGCTACAGAGCCGAACTGAGAATCAATTTTTATTAATGGTACTGTCAAAGGGGTGTTAAAATCTCCAACTATTGGTCAGCGCCTGTGGCTCAAAGGAATATTAATAGTGCAGGGAGATATCAATATCAAGTTGTTCATATCCATTAGGGTTTGCTTTGTAAATTGAGGAGCATTCTGGTAGGGTGCATAAATGTTAATTATCAAAATCTCTTCATGGGGTGGCACCTGTGGCTCAAAGGAGTAGAGCGCCGGCTCCATATGCTAGAGGTGGCAGGTTCAAACCCATCCCTGGCCAAAAACTGCAAAATCTCTTCATGTTGGGTGTTTCCTTTGACAAATATGTAGTGACCATCCTTATCTTTCTTTACGGTTGTTGGTTTAAAGCCAATTGTATCTGCAAATAAAATTGCAACCCTTGCTTTTTTCTGATTTCCATTTGCCTGTATTATAGATGGCCATCCTTTCACCCTGAGTCTATTTTTAACCTTTCAAATAAGATGAGATTCTTATGCAGCAGATATCTGGTCTGAGTTTATGTATCCAGTCAGCCAACCTATGCCTGTTTAGAGGATAATTTAAACCATTCACATTAATTGAGAGAATTGATAAGCCTGGTAGTGTTTTGGGTGTCATGTGTTTTGAATGTCCAGTAGACATTTTTAATCCTTTCAGCACTGTGGAAGTTGGGTTTTGTTCAAGAATTTCTGAGTGAGTTTGGTGGTAGAGCATTGTGCTGGTCATTTTGGAGGCTGGGTCTGAGAATATCCTGGAGGGCTGGTTTAGTTATGGCAAATTTCTTCAACATGTGTATGTCATTAAAGTATTTGATTTCTCCATCACAAAGGAAACTCAGTTTAGCTGGATACAGGATCCTGTGCTGAAAGTTGTTCTGTTTTAGGAGATTGAAGTTCGATGGCCATCCTCTTCTGGCTTGAAACCTTTCGCCTGAGAGATCTGCAGTCATTCTGATATTTCTCCCTTTGTAGGTAATGCTTTTCTTATGTCTGGCTGCTTGCAGAATTTTCTCCTTTGTCTTAACTTTGGCAAGTTAATCACAATGTGTCTAGGACATGCTTTATTTGGATTGAGTCTTCCTGGGGTTCTGAAACTGTCTAATATCTGAATTTCTGTATTTCTTTCAATGTTTGGGAAATTCTCCATAATCTCTTGGAGTAGAGTGTGGTCTATTCAAGGGTGTGGTCCCCTGAGTTTCATGTCTTAAGTTTAAATCTTTTATCCAGTGAGAATCAGATGTTATCTTTACTTTTA
This sequence comes from Perodicticus potto, assembly GCA_963574655.1. Lineage (NCBI taxonomy): Eukaryota > Metazoa > Chordata > Mammalia > Primates > Lorisidae > Perodicticus > Perodicticus potto. The sequence continues at coordinate 17,149 of CAUYRH010079564.1, forward strand.
GGACCATCCTTTTCTCCTTCAGGAATTCCCATAAGATAAATGTTTGATCTTTTGGAGTGATTCCACAACTCTCTCAGGGAACGATCAGTTTTGCTCTCCATTTGTCTGCCTCTTTGAGCATTTGGGAACGTTCAAAAGCTTTGTCTTCAATTTTAGAGATCCTTTTTTCTGCCTGGTCAACTCTATTACTGAGGGATTCTACTGTATTTCGGAGCTCCTTGAATAACTTTTTCATTTCCTTGAGCTCTATTATCTCTTTTCTTATCATGTCCATATCTTTGGTGACCTTGTCCTTGAATTCATAATGTTTTTTTTTTTTTTTTTTGCAGTTTTTGGCTGGGACTGGGTTTGAACCCACCACCTCTGGCATATGGGGCCTGCGCCCTACTCGTTTGAGCCACAGGCGCCACCCCATAAATTTCTTGAGACAACTTTAGAACTACTCTTTGGATGTCAGTTTCTATTCATCTTATTTGCCATCCATATTCTGAAATCAAGTTCTGACATTGCAGCCATTTATTTGCCCATGCATGGCATCTTCACTTGTATCTCTTTTGTCATTCCTTGGGGGGGTTGATCTACTCTGGTTATTCATGTTGCCAGAGTTCTTCTGTTGGTTTTGCACCATGTTTATTTTCCACTGTTTGGTTATTAGAACTGGTAGGGTGAGATTGAATTGGGGTTCCCAGATAGTAGAGATAATCAGCCCCTTACCCAAGCGCTAAGCTTTGTAATTGTGGCTTATCGCTTACAACCTACAGGCCTCTTTCAGAGTTTTGGCTAGAGACTCTGAGGACCTACTTAGTGAGATAGCGCAAACTGGCTCTGTTTTGAAATCAGCCAACTTCTATCTTATCCTAAGAAGCCACGGTATTAGGTTTAAATCTCAGCTGTGGAGAGATGCAGACAACTGTAGCGCCCCGCCCCCACCCTTCAGTTCTGCTATAGAACTTTGAAGGTCAACCTCAGAATGTCCTTGGGTAGATAGCTCCAGATGTGAGTTCCAATCAGATTGTCTCGGGCAGTACAAACCCTGCTCACTAGGAAGGGATCCAAGGGTCTCCAACAGCACAATTGGAGCCAGGGGTCCACGCCCCTGCCCGCCAGACTCAGTCCACACTGGTGTCTGCGTCTCTGCTTACCAGCCCACTTGGAGTCAGGGGGCCATGCCCCTGCCTGCCAGTCTCAGTCCACACTGGCAAGCCTCTGTTCGCTAGTCTAGCTGGAGTCAGGGGACCATGCCCGTGCTTGCAGATCTCAGTCCACACCTGGAGTCTTGCTGGCTCTGTTGGAGTCAGGGGACCATGCCGTTGCCCTCTGGTCACAATTCACACCCAGCAAGCCTCTGCTCGGCCAGTTGGAGCTGGGGACCAGCCCTGCCCCCCAAACTCAGTCCACACTGGGCAGTCAGTCTCCCATTTGCAGGTGCCATCAGAGCCGGGGGTTCTGCACCCACTTCCGCCAGACACAGTCTGAGGGTCAACACCACCACTGGCTGCGCAAAGTCATAACCAGGGGACTGCTGCTCCCACCGAGTGTCCTTTTCTTTCCACACCCTCTTTCTCCCTCACTATTCACAGATCCCTTCCCGATGTTTGGGGGTCCACTCTTTGCCCAGATCTTTCAGGAAAAGACCAAACTCTCTGCGCTCTGAAGGGGACAGAACTTAAGACTGTCAAGCGAGGCTCCCTACCTTTGGCTTCATAGAGTCCAATTCTATCCAGTTTTTCTCCCTCTGGTCAGGAGCCTCTGCCAAGGGTTGCTACTAGTCAAGCCATCTTCCTTTTATTTCTTTTTCTTGTAAAATCGCCTACCTAGAACTTCTGCTATATATAATGTTTAATAAAATTGGTAAGAGTAGGCATCTCTTTCTTGTTTTTGATCTCAGAGGGACATTATTCACCCTTTTGCTGTTCAGTATGATGTTAGCTATAGGTGTTCCATAGATGCCATTTATCAGGTTGGAGAAGTTCTTATCTGTTCATAGTTTATTGAAAAAAGGGTGGACTGGGAGTTTGGAATTGTAGGGGAAAATATTTGTTCAAAATTGAACACCCCTGGTGGGGTGGTGTCTGAGTTCATAAGTGGGACCTCCCTGGAGAAAGAGACCCGGTGTTTAGTGGCTCTCTCCACTGAGGTAAAATGAGGTCTTTTGTTTCCTGCTTGCTTGCAGAGAGCCCACGGTGGGCCTCCCACTTGGGGGAGGAGTCTCACATCCTCTAGTTGATAAGGTTTTGTACTTGTAATTTCTTTTCTTTCTTTCTTTTTTTCTTTTTTTTTTTTTTGCAGTTTTTGGTTTTTGGCCAGGGCTGGGTTTGAACCTGCCACCTCCGGCATATGAACCCGGCGCCCTACTCCTTTGAGCCACAGGCGCTTCCCATAATTTGTTTTCTTGAATGCTCACTCTTGGAGTCACAGCTTGTTGAATTTCTTTTTTGGCTCAGCTCCCCACCTTTGGCTTCAAAGAGTTCAATTCTATCCAGTTTTTCTCCCTCTGGTCAGGGGCCTCTGCCAAGGGTTGCCACTAGTTGGCCATCTTCCTTTTACTTTCTTTTCTTGTTTTAATTGCCTACCTAGAATTTCTAGTATATATGATGTTCAATAAAATTGGTAAGAGTAGGCATCTCTGTCTTCTTTTTGATCTTAGGGTGACAGTATTCACCTTTTTGCCATTAGGTATGATGTTAGCTATAGGTGTTCCATAGATGCCATTTATCAGGTTGGAGAAGTTCTTATCTGTTCTTAGTTTGTTGAAGCTTATGATCAGGAATGGATATTGGATATTGTCAAGTGCTTTTCTCTATGTATTGGAGTGAACTTACAGGTTTTTAGTTCTTTTTTTTTTTTTGAGACAGAGCCCCAAGCTGTCACCCTGGAGAGAGTGCCATGACATCACAGCTCACAGCAACCTCCAATTCCTGGGCTTAAGCGAGTCTCCTGCCTCTGCCTCCCAAGTAGTTGGGACTACAGGCACCCACCACAACGCCTGGCCATTTTTTTTGGTTGCAGCTGTCATTGTTGTTTGGCAGGCCCAGGCTGGATTCGAACCCGCCAGCTCAGGTGTACATGGCAGGCGCCAAGCCTTATTTTTTTCTTTCTTTTTTTTTTTTTTTTTTTTTGAGACAGAGCCTCAAGCCCTGGGTAGAGCGTTGTGGCATCACAGCTCACAGCAACCTCCAACTCCTGGGCTCAAGTGATTCTCTTGCCTCAGCCTCCCGAGTAGCTGGGACTACAGGTGCCTGCCACAACGCCTGGCTATTTTTTGATTGCAGTTCGCCGGGGCAGGGTTTGAACCCGCTACCTTTGGTATATGGTGCCGGTGCCCTACCCACTGAGCCAGAGGCGCTGCCCGGGTTTTTAGTCTTTTAATGTGGTGATCCTTGAATATGTTGATCCTTGAATGTTAGACTAATGCAACATTCTTGGGATAAATTCTGCTTTCTCAGGATGTATTATCCTTCTTTAATATTGTGGCATTTGACTTGCTAAAATTTTATGTAGGACTTTGTACCTATGTTCATGAGGGATGAATTTCTCTGCAGTTTTCTTGTAATGTCTGTCTGGTTGATATCAGGGCAATTTTGGCTTCGGAGAATGAGTTGGGAAATATATCTTCTTCAGTTTTTAAGAAGAATTTCAATAGAATTGATATTATTTCTTCCTTAATCCTTGTAGTGTGAAAGGCTGATGCAGGTAGATTGCCTCAGCTCAGGAATTTGAGCCCAGCCTGAGCAAAGAGAGACCCCATGTGTACAAATAGAAATACAAATAGAGAAAGTAGCTTGGTATTGTGGCCGGCTGTTGTAGTCTTAGCTCTTCAGGAGGCTGAGACAAGAGGATTGCTTGAGCCCTAGAGTTTGAGGTTGCTGTGGGCTTTGACACCACAGCCCTCAACCCTAGGGCTACTGAGTGAGACTCAGTTTCATGCAAACATCACACTGATACCAGAACACGGAGTAGACCCAACTAAAAAGCAGAATGTCAGACCAATTTCACTAATGCATATAGATGCAAAAATTCTCAATAAAATCCTAGCCAATTGGCTCGGTGCCTGTGGCTCAATGGGCTAAGGCGCCAGCCACATACACCTGAGCTGGCGGGTTCGAATCCAGCCCGGGCCCACCAAACAACAATGACGGCTGCAACCAAAAAATGGCTGGGCGTTGTGGCGGGCGCCTGTAGTCCCAGCTACTTGGGAGGTAGAAGCAAGAGACTCGCTTGAGCCCAGGAATTGGAGGTTACTATGAGCTGTGATGCCACAGCACTCTATTCAGGGTGACAGCTTGAAGCTCTGTCTCAAAAAAAAAAAAAAATTCCTAGCCAATAGATTACAACTACACATTAAAAAAATCATCAGGATCAAGTAGATTTCATCCTAGGAGTGCAAGGCTGCTTTCACATACCAAGTCCATGAATGTAATTCCCGATATTAACACAAGCAAACACAAAGAACATATGATCCTCTCAGTAGACACAGAAAAAGCATTCGATAAAATTCAGTATCTTTGGGCGGTGCCTGTGGCTCAGTGAGTAGGGTGCCGGCCCCATATACCAAGGGTGGCGGGTTCAAACCCGACCCTGGCCGAACTGCAACAAAAAAATAGTTGTGGCGGGCGCCTATAGTCCCAGTTACTCGGGAGGCTGAGATAAGACAATGGCCTAAGCCCAGGAGCTGGAGGTTGCTGTGAGCCATGAAGCCATGGCACTCTACCAAGGGCGACAAAGTGAGACTCTGTGTCTTAAAAAAAAAAAAAATTCAGTATCCTTTTCTAATTAGATCTCTGAGGAAAATAGGCATAGGTGGTACATTTCTTAAACTGATTGAAGCCATCTATAACACAGCCACAGCTAATCTTATACTGAATGGAGGAAAACTGAAGGCTTTTCCACTTAGAACTGGAACCATACAAGGCTGTCCTCTATCACCACTACTATTCAGCATAGTGCTGGAAGTTCTAGGTAATACAATAAGGCAAAAGACAGAAATAAAGGGCATCTATATGGGGACAAAAGGGGTCAGACTCTCCTTCTTTGCTGACAGTACGATCTTAAACTTAGAGAACTCCAGAGAGTCAACCCCAAGACTTCTAAAAGTGACCAAAAAATACAGTAATGTCTCAGGATGTAAAATCAGTGTCCACAAATCAGAAGCCTTTGTATACGCCAATAACTACCAAGATGAGAAGCTAATCAGGGACACAGTTCCCTTCATAGTACCTTCAAAGAAAATGAAATAACCTAGGAATATACCTAACAAAAGGGGTGAAGGACCTTTATAAAGAAAATTACCAAACCCTAAAAAAAAAAAAAAAAAGGCAGAAGATGTTAATAAATGGAAGAACATACCATGCTCATGACTGGGAAGAATCAACGTTGTTAAAATGTCTATACTTCCCAAAGCAATGTACAGATTCAATGTAATCCCCAGTGAAATACCAACATCATACTTTCAAGATTTCGAAAAAATAATTCTTCATTTTGTATGGAACCAGAAAAAGCCCCTTATGGCCAAGGCAATTCTTAGTAATAACAAAAAGGCAGGGCCATCAGCCTACCAGAATTTAGGTTGTAGTACAAGGTCAAAACAGCATGGCATTGGCATAAAAATAGAGACATTGGCAGGGCGTGGTGGCTCATGCCTATAATCTTAGCATTCTGGGAGGCCAAGGTAGGTAGATTGCCTGAATTCACGGGTTTGAGAGCAGCCTAAGCCAGGCAGAGACCCCAACTTTAAAAATAGGTGGGTGTTGTGGTAGGCACCTGTAGTCCCAACTACTTGGCAGGCTGAGGCAAGAGAATCACTTGAGCCCAAGAGTTTGTGGTTGCTGTGAGCTATTGACACCAAAGGCACTCTACCAAGGGCGACAAAGTGAGACTCTGTCTAAAAAAGAAAAAAGAAAGAAACAGAGGCACAGATATTTGGAACCAAGTAGAAAACCATGAAATGAAACTAACATCTTATAGTCACCTAATCTTTGATAAACCAAACAAGAACATACAGTGGGGGAAGGAATCCCTTTTCCATAAATGATTCTGGGAGAACTGGATAACCACATGTAAAAGACTGAAACTGGACCCCTACCTTTCTCAAATCAGTAAAACTAATTCAAGATGAATAAAAGATCTAAATCTAAGACATGAAACAATAAAAATCCTTGAAGAAAATGAGGATAAAACACTTGAAGTTATCAGACACTGGGGAAAGACTTTCTGAAGTAGACTTCAGTGGCAGTTGAAACAACAACAAAAATAAACGAATGGGATTCAATTAAATTGAATAGCTTCTATATAGCTAAAGACACAACAACCAAAGCAAATAGACAACCATCAGAATGGGAAAAGATATTTGCACAGTATGAATCAGATAAAAGCCTAATAACTAGGATCTACAGAGAACTCAAATTAATCATGAAAAAGCCAACAGTCATTTGGGTGGTGCCCCTGTAGCTTAGTGGGTAGGGCACCCACCACATACCCCAGGGCTGGTTGGCTTGAACCTGGCCTGGGTTAAACAACCCATTGCTAAAACAACAGTGATAACTGCAATAAAAAAAAATAGCCGGGTGTTGTGGCGGGCTCCTGTAGTCCTAGGTACTTGGGAGACTGAGACAGGATAATCGCTTAAGCCCAGGAGTTTGAGGTTGCTGTGAGCGTAACACTATAGCACTCTATTCAGGGCGACGGCCTGAGACTCTGTCTCAAAAAGAAAAAAAAAAAAAGCCAGCTTGGTGCCTGTGGCTCAAATGGCTAAGGCGCCAGCCACATACACCTGAGCTGGCGGGTTCTAATCCAGCCTGGGCCCACCAAACAACAATGATGGCTGCAACCAAAAAATAGCCTGGCATTGTGGCAGGCACCTATAGTCTCACCTACTTGGGAGGTGGAGGCAGGAGAATCGCCAGAGTCCAGGAGTTGGAGGTTGCTGTGAGCTGTGATGCCATGGCACTTTACCCAGGGCAACAGCTTGAGGCTCTGTCTCAAAAAAAAAAAAAAAAAAAAAAAAAAAAAAAACCTTATACCAATGGGGAAGATAGATGAATATAGAACCTTCTTGAAAGAAGATAGATAGGCTTGGCGCCTGTGCCTCAGTGGCTAGGGTGCCAGCCACATATACTGGGGCTGGTGGGTTCAAACCTAGCCTGGGCCTTCCAAGCAACAATGACAACTACTACAATAAGAACAACAGTAAGTGGCCAGATGTTGTGAGGGGCACCTGTAGTCCCAGATACTTGGTATCCTGAGGCAAAAGAATTGCTTAATCCCAAGAGTTTGAGGTTCCTGTGAACTGTGATGCCATGGCACTCTATCCAGGGCGACATAGTGAAACTCTATGTCTCAAAAAAAAAAAAAAAAAAAAAAGATAAATGGCTAGCCATCTTATGACACAATGACCATCATCCCTAATCATCAGAGAAATGCAAATCAAAACCACCCTAAGATATTACCTGACCCCTAATCCCAGTGAGAGTGACCCATATCACCAAATCTCAAAGGTATAGATACTGGTGTAGATGTAGAGAGAAGGGAGCACTTTTACACTGCTGGTGGAACTGCATACTAATGCAACCCTTTTGGAAGGAAGTATGGAGACTCCTCAAAGAACTTAAACTGGATCTCTCATTTGATCCTGCAATCGCATTATTGGGCATCTACCCGGAAGAAAAAAAATCATTTTGTCATAAGGACATTTGCACTAGACTGTTGATTGCAGCTCAATTTACAATTGCCAAACTGCGAAAACAACCTAAATGCCCACCAATCCAGGAATGGATTAAAAAGCTGTGGTAATATATATACCATGGAATACTATTCAGCCACTAAAAACGATGGAGACTTTACATCTTTTGTATTAACCTGGCTGGAGTTGAAACATGATTCTTAGGAAAGCATTACAAGAATGGAGAAGCAAGAATCCAATGTACTCAGTTCTGATATGAGGACACTTGATGACCTAGTATATCATAGGGGTGGAGGAGTGGGGTAGGGGAGAAAGGGAAGAAGGGAGGGGGATGGGTTGGTCATGGTGTGTGACACATCTCTTGGTGGTGGGACACAATTATAAGGACTTTACCTAACAAATGCAAGCATTGTAACCTGGTTCTTTGTATTCTCAATTAAAAAAAAAAAATTCTTTATATATACATATGTATATACATACACACACATTTTTTTTTTTAAACTTTTTTTTTTAAGAGACAGAGTCTCATTTTATCTCTCTCGGTAGAGTGCTGTGGCGTCACACAGCTCATAGCAACCTCCAACTCCTGGGCTCATGTGATTCTCTCGCCTCAGCCTCCCGAGTAGCTGGGACTACAGGCGCCCGCTACAATGCCCAGCTACAATGCCCAGCTACACACACACATTTTTTAAAAAGACAAGTGCAATCGTTAGAAGGGAGAAAGGAATAAAATAGGGAGTTCAATCTGTAATTGAGTGAACAATCAATTGAGACAATTCACTGCTTTTCAGAAAACTTTTTATACCATTCTTCTCTATCTCCTAATGTTAGCATCTTACGTAAACCAGTATACACTTGTAGGAATTCAGATGTTTACGTAATTGACATTGCAGTATTATTACACATATTAGCTAAACTAGAATTGGCAGTTTTCTTCTAATGTCCTTTTCTTGTTACAGGTTCCAATCCGAGATACCATATTACATTTAGTAGCTTTCATTTTGGAAGATTACACTGGATATAGAATTTTAGGTCGACAACTTCTATTTCTTTTTTTTTTTTGTGAGACAGAGCCTCAAGTTGTCACCCTGGGTAGAGTACTGTGGCGTCACAGCTCACAGCAACCTCCAATTCCTGGGCTCAAGTGAGTCTCCTGCCTCCGCCTCCCAAGTAGCTGGGACTACAGGCGCCCGCCATAACGCCTGGCCATTTTTTGGTTGCAGCCATCATTGTTTGGTGGCCTGGGCTGCATTCGAACCCGCCAGCTCAGGTGTATGTGGCTGGGGCCCTTAGCCGCTTGAGCCACAGGTGCCGAGCCATATTTCTTTTTTTTTCTTTTTGACTTCTTTTTCTTTCAGTACTTTAAAAGATTTTGCTTCATTTGCTTCTTGCTTTTGTTGTTTCCAACGAGAGATCTGATTTCAATTGTTTTTTTAATTTCTATAAATAACGACTTTTTGCTCTAGTTGACTGTAAGATTTTTTTTTTTTTAATTTTAAGTAAATTTATTTCAGGTTAATGTGAGGGTATAAGCAACCAGGTCAAAGTATTTGGTTTTGTTAGGTAGAGTTCCTCTTGTGGTTATGTTCAACCCACAAAAGGTGTGCAAATTCCCCCCATCCCTGTGCCCATTCAGTGAGAGCACTCCAACCTCTCCCCCATCTTGTTACCCGTCCCCCCAACTTGAATTGAAATGAGTTTTTCTCCTATTTGGGAATGCGTTGGGTTGTCTGCTACTACTCAATTAGTTTTGAGTATAATGGATATTTGCTTTTCCATTTCTTATGATACTTTACTAAGAAGAATGTGTTTTTCAACTCCATCCAGGATATTACAAAAGATGTGAAGTCACCATCTTTTTTATGGGTGAATGGTATTCCATGATGTGCATGTACCATAATTTGTTAATCCATTCCTGAGTTGCTGGGCATTCAGGTTGTTCCCACATCCTTGCGGTTATAAATTGAGCTGTAGTGAACAATCTAGTGCAGATGTCTTAAAGGCAAAATGGTTTTTATTTTCTTCTGGGTAGATGCCTAATAGTGGGATTTTGGGGTCAAATGGGAGATCTAATGTGAGATCTTTGAGGATTCTTCATATTTCTTTCCAAAGAGTCTGTATTTATTTGCAGTCTTACCAACAGTATGAGAGTGTTCCCCTTTCTCTACATCCATGTCAGCATCTGCCGTTTGGGGACTTTTGTGATGTGGGCTAATCTTACTGGGGTTAGGTGATCTCTTAGGGTGACTTTGATTTGCATTTCTCTAATGATTAGGGATGATGAGCATTTTTTCATATGTTTGTTAGCCATTTGTCTGTCTTCCTTAGAGAAGGTTCTATTCATGTCCTCTTGCCCAGTGATATATGCGATTGTTGGCTCTTTTTTTGGTAATTAAATTGATGACTGTAGATCCCAGTTATCAAGCCATTGTATGATTCCTAATATACAAATATGTTTTCCCATTTTGATTATTTGCTTTGGTTGTTGTGTTGTTAACTGTACACAAGCTTTTCAGTTTATTTAAGTACCATTTATTTATTTTTGTTGTTGCAATTGCCACGGAAGTCTTCTTCATAAAATCTTTCCCCAGGCTGATATCTTCAAGGGATTTTTTTCTTTTATTACTGTTTTCTTTCTTTTTTTTTTGAGACAGAGCCTTAAGCTATTGCCCTGGGTAGAGTGCTGTGGCATCACAGCTCACAGCAACCTCCAACTCCTAGACTCCAGCGATTCTCATGCCTCTGCCTCCCAAATAGCTGGGACTACAGGCGCCTGCCACAACGCCTGGCTATTTTTTGGTTGTAGCTGTCATTGTTGTTTGGCAGGCCTGGGCTGGATTCGAACTTGCCAGCTCAGGTATATGTGGCTGGCGCCTTAGGCGCTTGAGCCACAGGTGCCGAGCCTGTTTTTGTTTTATTTTTCCTTGGAGACAGTCTCACTTAGTCGCCCTTGGTAGAGTGCAGTGGCATCATAGCTCACAGCAACCTCAAACTCTTGGGCTCAAGCGATTCTTTTGACTCAGCCTCCCAAGTAGCTGGGACTACAGGCACCCACCACAATACCCAACTATTTTTAGAGACGGGGTCTCTCTGTGGCTCAGGCTGGTCTCCAACTTGTGTGCTCGAGGCAGTCCACCCGCCTCAGCCTCCCATGTGCTAGGATTACAGGCATGAGCCACTGCACCTGGCCTTATCACAGGTTTTAAATAATTTGGTTATATGGGTACTTTTAAAAATTTATGATGATATTTCTTGTGCTTGTGGTTCATAGAATTTTGGGTCTGTGGGTTTATGTTTTTATCAAGTTTGGAATGTTCCCAGACATTATCTCTTCAAATCTTTTTTCTGTCCTTCTCCTTCATTAGGAACTGTAATTAATGTATATTAGACTACTTGAAATCATTCCACCGTTGATATTTATTTATTTATTTATTTATTTTTGCAGTTTTTGGCTGGGGCTGGGTTTGAACCCACCACCTTCGGCATATGGGGCCGTGCCCTACTCCTTTGAGCCACAGGCACTGCCCTTTTTTTTTTTTTTTTTGAGACAGAGCCTTAAGCTGTTGTCCTGGGTAGAGTGTTGGGGCATCACAGCTCACAGCAACCTCCAACTCCTGGGCTCAAGCGATTCTCCTGCCTCAGCCTCTCAAGTAGCTGGGATTTCAGGTGCCTGCCCCAGGGCCCGGCTATTTTTTGGTTGCAGCTGTCATTGTTTGGCAGGCCCAGGCTGGATTCGCACCTGCCAGCTCGGGTATATGTGACTGACTGGCACCTTAGCTGCTTGAGCCACAAGTGCTGAGCCTCCACAGTTGATTGATACTTGTTTCATGTTTTTGGATATCATATGAGCCTCATTTTAAGTGTTCAATAGCTCTGTGTAGCCAATAGGTACTATATTGGATAGCACAAATTTAAAATGCACCAGAATTTGAAACTTTTTGAGCATTGAATGATGCTCAAAGGAAATGGTCATTGGAGCATTTTGGGTTTTTGCATTTGTTATGCTTAAGCAGTAAGTATAATGCACATGTTACAAAACATGAAAAAACCCAAAATACAAAACACTTCTGTTCCCTGGTATTTCAGACAGCGGATACTCAACCTGTAATAGCTTCTCATTTCCCCCTCTCTCTATTGCTTGGCAGTAGCCATTCTACTTTCTGTCTGTATAAATTTTGACTATTCTAAAAATAGTACCTCATGAAGTGGACTCATACAGTTATTTGTGTTTTTCTGACTTATTTATTTCAGTTAGTGTAATATCTTTAAGGTTCATCCATGTTGTCTCATGTGCCAAAGTATTCTTCCTTTTTAAAGCTGAATAATATGGCTTGGCGCCTGTGGCTCAGCGGGCTAAGGCGCCAGTCATGTACACCTGAGCTGGCGGGTTCGAATCCAGCCCGGCCCGCCAAACAACAATGATAGCTGCAACCAAAAAATGGCCGGGCGTTGTGGTGGGCGCCTGCAGTCCCAGCTACTTGGGAGGCGGAGGCAGGAGACTCTCTTGAGCCCAGGAATTGGAGGTTGCTGTGAGCTGTGATGCTACGGCACTCTATCCAGGGTGACAGCTTGAGGCTCTGTCTCAAAAAAAAAAAAGGCTGAATAATATTCCTGCGTATCTATATACCACATTTATCCACTGATAGGACTGTTGGTTTTCCACCTTTGGATATTGTGAACAGAGCAGTTTAGAATACGGTTGTACAAATACCTATTCAGGTTCTTGCTTTCATTTCTTGAGCTTGAAGTAAACTGAGTCACGGAGCTAGAGAGATGGACCCCACTTTGATGCAATAATTGATAAAATTTATTACACCCGCAGTGGGGCTGATACCATAAAGGCATGCAGCCCTGAATGCCAGGTGGGCAATCTTTTTATACCAATTTTCTTGTGTGTTCAGCAAAACAAGCTAGCGCAATATAGAAGAAGCTAATCATAGCAATTAAGGCAGGGTCGCAGGGTGGGAGGTACATAATTGTTCGTAAATCACAAGATACATCATAAGTTCGTTACTTCATGGTTCATACATAGTTCAGGGGTACGAGGTACGGGCACAAGAGTTGAGTAAGTTTCCTAGGACTTGGGACTTTCCACCAGGGAGGTATTGTGCCAGGGGCTTTACCCACCTCCCTTCCTCCTGTAAGCTTATCACTTCTCCCAGAATTTAGCTCCTGTGCCCTTGTGAGGGCTGGGGCTACAGTGCAAAACACTTCCCTTTGAAGGGTAAAGGGTTTGTTACATTTCTTAAATCTATGGGTTTGGGGGATTAGTAGCAGGGGTAGGGGGCTTGGTGCAGGGGCAGGGGGCTTGGTTATTACAAGCTCAGAAATTGGAGACCATCCTGAGTGAGAATAAGACCCCGTTTCTACAAAAAATAGAAAAACTGAGGCAAGAGTTTGAGGTAGTTGCAGTGAGCTATCACAATTCCATGACCTTCTACCCTTGCTTATATGGAATTCTATTTTTAGTTTTTTTGTGGAATTACTGTAATGTTTTCCACAGCAGCTGTATCACTTAACATTCCTACCAGCAACACACAAGGGTTCTAATTTCTCTACATCTTCCCAGTACTTACTTTCTGTTTTGTTTTGTGTTTAAATAATAGCCAGTCCTAATGTATGAGAAGTAGTATTTCATTTTGGGTTTGATTTGCATTTCCCCAATGACTGATGATGTTGAACTTTTTTTCATGTGATTATTGACCATTTGTATATCTTCTTTGGAGAAATATCTACTCAAGTTTTTTCTTATTTTTTTAGTTGAATCGTCTACTTTTTTGTTGTTGAATTGTAACTTTGTGTATTCTAGATATTAGTCTATTATAAGTTATATTATTTGTAAACTTTTTCTGCTATTCTGTGTGATGCCTTTTCACTCTCTTGATAGTGTTGTTCGATGCACAGAAAATTTTAATTTTGAGGTAGCTCAGTTTATCAACATTTTTGTTGGTGCTTGTGGTTTTGAAAATGATGGTCAAATTCAGGATTATGAAGCTTTTTCCCCATGTTTTTTTCTTCTAGGAATTTTAAAATTTTATTTCTGGACTCGGCGCCTGTGGCTCAGCGGGCTAAGGTGCCAGCCACATACACCTGAGCTGGCGGGTTCGAATCCAGCCCTGGGCCCGCCAAACAACAATGATGGCTGCAACCAAAAAATGGCCAGGCGTTGTGGCGGGCGCCTGTTGTCCCAGCTACTTGGGAGGCAGAGGCAAGAGACTCTCTTGAGCCCAGGTATTGGAGGTTGCTGTGAGCTGTGATGCCATGGCACTCTATCCAGGGTGACAGCTTGAGGCTCTGCCTCAAAAAAATAAAAAAAAAATTTTTTTTCTGACATTCTTTTTTTTTTTTTAAAGACAATCTCACTTTTTTTCCCTGGGAAGAGTGCCCTGGCATCAAAGCTCATAGCACCCTCAAACTCTTAAATAAATGTATTTCATTATTCTTCATTACATTATTTCCCCCCTCCCACTCCTCAGTGGTAAGCAACCTCAAACTCTTGAGCTGAAGTGATCCTCTTGCCTCAGCCTCCTATGTAGGTGCCCACCATAACACCTGGCTAGTTTTTCTATTTTTAGTAGAAATGGGATCTTGTTATTGCTCAGGGTGGTCTGACCTTGAGTGATCCACCCGCCTCAGGCTCTTAATATGGTAGGATTATAGGTGTGAGCTACCACACCTGTCAATTTCTTAGATTCTTTGATTCATTTTTTTTTTTTTGAGACAGAGTCTCACTATGTTGCCCTTGGTAGAGTGCGTTGCGTTTCAGCTCACAGCAACCTCCAACGTTGGGCTTAAGTGATTCTCTTGCCTCAGCCTCCCAAGTAGCTGGGACTACAGATGCCCGCCATAACGCCCGGCTATTTTCTTGTTGCAGTTGTCATTGTTGTTTAGCTGGTCTGGACTGGGTTCGAACCCACCAGCCTCGGTGCATGTGGCCGGTACCTTACCCACTGAGCTATGGGTGCTGCCTTGAGTTAGTTTTTATATCTGGTGTAAGGTAGTGGTCCAACTTTTACATTTTGTGTGTAACTGTCCAGTTTTTCCAGTAACATTTATCGATATTTTAACTTTTAACCTATCTATTCCTTTTATAGACAGTATGTATTTGACTCTTGCAATTTTATACATTTGCATTATTAGAGCATACAACATTTACATTTTTTTTTTTTTTTTTTTTTTTTGAGACCGAGTCTCAGGCTGATGTCCTGGGTAGAGTGCTGTGGCATCATAGCTTACAACAAACCTCCAACTCTTGGGCCCAGGTGATCTTCTTGCCTCAGATTTTCTATTTTTAGTAGAGATGGGGTCTCACTTTTGCTCAGGCTAGTCTTGAACTCATGAGCTCAAGCAATCCACCCATCTCAGCCTCCCAGAGTGTTAGGATTACAGGTGTGAGCTACCATGCCCAGCCTACATATTTTTCTATTATTTCATTTTTACTTTTAGTGTTAGATTTAAAATTAAATATGTTAAAATATATAAAAAATTTATACTCAGTTCTTTTGCCAAAGTTTATATAATTGTTTTTTGGCTGAATGATGCTCATTCTTCGTTGGATTTGTCAAGGGCTTTGTGAGGCTGGGGGCAGTGGCTCACCCCTGTAATTCTAGCACTCTGGGAAGCCAGGGGGGTGGATTGCTTGCACTCAGGAGTTGGAGGCTAGCCTGAGCGAGAATAAGACCCCGTCTCTTCAAAAAATAGAAAAACTGAGGCAAGAGGTGAGCTATCATGATGCCACGGCTTTCTACCTAGGACCACAGAGTGAGACTCTGTCTCCAAAAAAAAAAAAAAAGAAAAAGAAAAAGCCTTTCGACCAGAGACGCCATCTTCCAGTAATTCACCAAAATGACAAACAGAAAGGGAGAGGAGAAGCACCCAATACATATTCTCTAGGCCTTTTAGAAAACGTCGAATTGTTCCTTTGGCCACATATATTGGAATCAATAAAAAAGATGATATTGTAGACATCAAGGGAATGGGTACTGTTCAAAAAGGCATGCCACACAAATGTTACCATGGCAAAACTGGAAGAGTCTAACAACAGTGTTACCCAGCATGCTATAGGCATTGTTGTAAACAAACAAGTTAAGGGCAAGGTTCTTGCCAAGAGGATTAATGTTGTATTGAGCATATTAAGTACGCTAAGAGCTGAGAAAGCTTCCTGAAACGTGAAGGAAATGATCAGAAAAAGAAGGAAACCAAAGAGAAAGGTACCTGGGTTCAACTGAAGTGCCAGCCTGCTCCACCTAGAGAAGCACACTTTGTGAGAACCAATGGAAAGAGGCTTGAGCTCCTGGAACCCATTCCCCATAAATTCATGACATAATAGGCATACAGCATCACACACAGGAGAGCCAAGAAAATCAAAGGAACAGTAATATAATGTGCTGGAACCAATTTATTCCCCATGAATTCATGGCATAATAGTCATACAAAGCTTTGTCACATTCAATGGCAAGGTGCCTCCTTGTGCCACTGGAACCTTTTCCCTATGAATTCATGGAATAATAGGTATTAAAAAATAAAAGGCTAATACTGCAAAAAAAACCCCAAAAAAACAAAAAACCCACAAAGAAGGGCTTGTGACTGTAGTACTTCCTGATTTCTTGCTTGTTTGACACTTTTTCTATAGTGATTGATTCATTGAGACAGGCTCACTCTGTTGCCAGGGGCTAGCATGCAGTGAGTCATCGTGGTTCACTACAACCTCAAACTCCTAGGCTGAAGCAATCTTCCTGCCTCAGCCTCCCAACTAGTTGGGACTATAGGCCCATACTGCCATGCCTAGATAATTTTTCTATTTTTTTGTAGAGACAGGTGGTCTCAAATTCATGAACTCAAGTTATTCTCACATCTCATTTCCCAGAGTGGTAGGATGTAGCCACTGTGCTTGACTTTTTTTTTTTTTGAGACACAGCCTCAAGCTGTTACCCTGGGTAGAGTACTGTGGCATCACAGCTCACAGCAACCTTCAACTCCTGGGTTAAAGCGAGTCTCCTGCCTCCACCTCCCAAGTAGCTGGGACTAGAGGTGCCCTCCACAACGTCTGGCCATTTTTTGGTTGCAGCTGTCATTGTTTGGCGGGCCCGGACTGGATTCGAACCCGCCAGCTCAGGTGTATGTGGCTGGCGCCTTAGACGCTTGAGCCACAGGCGCCCAGCCACTTGAGTTTTTTTTTTTAATGTGGGAAAGATCTTCCTATATTTCCCAGGTTGGTTTCAAACTCCTGACCTCAATCTTCTCACTTTAGTTTCTCTAGTAGTAGAGATCCCAAACATGATTCATTGCACACAGTTGCTTTTCCTATTGTCTTTTATTTTTTTGAAGTTTTTTTTGGCCGGGGTCGGGTTTGAACCCACCACCTCCGGTATATGGGGCCGGCACCCTACTCCTTTGAGCCATAGGTACTGCCTATTCCTTTGAGTTTATACTATCTTTTTACTTTTTGGTTTTGGTATGCTGCTTTTTTTTTTTTTTTAGAGACAGAGTCTTACTTTATCACCCTTGGTAGAGTGCCATGTCATCGCAGGACATAGCAACTTCCAACTTTGGGGCTTAAGCAAGTCTTTTGCCTCAGCCTCCCAAGTAGCTAGGACTACAGGCACTCGCCACAGAACCTGGCTATTTTTTGGCTGTAGTTGTCGTTGTTTGGCAGGCCTGGCCTGGGCTCGAACCTGCCACCTTCTGTGTATGTGGCTGAGCTACAGGCACCGAGCCTATATGCTGCTTTCTTGAAGTCCATTTAATTTTTCTGGTGTTGGTACATGATTAGGTGTTTGTGTCAATCTCAGTCTGGGAATTGATTGTTTAGGGTCCATTTTCCCTGAGAATGGTGGGTATTTTCAATATATATATTCTGGCCTTTTGTTTTCTCCCATGGAAAGTTATCTTGCATTACAGTTTTAGTATTAGTTTGTTCCACTATTTTGTTTTCTTCTTCAGAGACCCTATTATACATATATTGGATCATCTATGCCTGTATTTTATTTAAGCCACTTTCAGCTCATTTTTATTCCCTTTTGTATTTCATTTTGTGTTGTCTTGATGCTGATGATGATTTGGTCTTCAAACTCTTGTTAAATTTTGAGGTGTGGTTGGATTGGTATATTTGCTTCTCTTTTGTTTCAATAGAAGTTTTCATTTACCCACTTTAGTTTTTCCTTCACTAGCCAGTGGTCAATGGGGTCATTGGGTGGTTTAAAACAAATGAGTACAGGATCATTGTGGTGGCTCATATCTACAATCCCGGCAATTTGAGGTGAGAGGATCACTTGAGGCCAGGAGTTTGAGACCAGCCTGGAAACAGAAAGAGATCCTTACTTTACAAAAATAAAAACAAAAAAAAAATTAACATGCACCAAGTTTAAACATTATTATTTTGTTTTCAGACATATTTTGCTCTGTTGCCCTGGCTAGAGGGCAATGGTGTCATCATAGCTCATTGCAACCCCAAACTCTGGGCTGAAGCCATTCGCCTGCCTCAGGCTCCCTGGCAGCTGGGACTACAGGTCCCACCACACTTGGCTAGTTTTTGTATTTTTAGTAGAGACAGGGTCTTATTCTTGTTCAGGCTGGTCTTAAACTCCTGTGCTCAGGTGATTCTCCTACCTCAGCCTTCCAGAATGCTAGGGTTATAGATGTGAGCTACCATGCCCGGCCTATTATTGGTTTTTAAACTTTGAATCTAGCTTCTCTGGTCTTGGGTGATGCTTACTGGTATTTTGCAGATAGGCTGATTTTTACATGACCATGTGTGTGGCAGATAGTATCAGCATAGTATTTATTTTAATTCTTATGGTTTTTATTGGTTCCAGATCTTACATGTTTTCTTTTCCTTTTTGTACTGAAAGATATCTTCTTCTGATATCTTTAGAGCACTGTATTAGCTACAGAGAAGGTAGACAAGATAAAGATATTATTACTTCTAGTGGCAGCCATCATGATCATATTTCTTGTTTTGCAACAGGAACCGAAGGAGGAGAATGGATTGCAGAAAATGAAGACAAAACAGTCAAATAGAGCGAAGTGTTTGGCTAAAAGAAAAATTGCACGTATGTTTTTATTTTTGTTGAAAATGGTTTGGAAATTGTAACTGTCAAAGTTTTCTTTATTAGGAGAAGAGAGTTCTGTGAATAACGATGTTTGTTTTTCTTGTTTGTACTAGATTTCATTGAGATTTTTAGGAGTTGCTTATAGAGCTACGTATAGCCTATATAAGAGGCAGAGTATTGAGATTAAAAATGTGACCTTTGGAGTTATGCATAGTTGGGTGTGAATCCTTGCTTTACCTCTTCCTATGTGTGCTTAGGCAAGTCACTGTTTTTAGCTTAACTGTTTGCTCATCAATAAAATGCAGATAATAACACTTAGAAAATCACTTAGTAGAGGCTCAATAATTTTTTTTTTTTTTTTGAGACATAGTCTTACTCTGTTGCCCTGGAGGGCAATGGCAGTATAGCTCACAGCAACCTCAAGCTCTTGGGCTTGAGCAACCCTCTCAAGCCCAAGAGCTGGGACTATAGGTGCCTGCTGCAATGGCTGGCTAGTTTTTCTATTTATAGTAGAGATGGGTCTAGCTCTTTGCTCAGGCTGGTCTCCAACTGCTGAGCTTAAGCAGTCCACCTGCCGTGGCCTCTCAGAGTGCTAGAATTGTAAATGTGAGCCACCTCGCTTGGCCCCTTTGTACACTTTAAATAGGTGAATTGGATGGTATGTAAATTATATCACCATGGATTATACCTCAAAGCAGAAATGAATGTTTCTCAAACAAAAATAGAAAAAATATATAGAGGTTTCGCTTATGTTGCCCAGGCTGGTCTCAAACTCTAGGTCTCTAGTGATTTACCTATCTGAGCCTCTTGAGTGGCTGGCATTACAGGCATGAGCCACTGCACCCAGCTTAATATGTGATCTTTTGTGGCTGGCTTCTTTTACTTACTATAATGTTTTCGGGTTAATCCATAGTTTAGTATGCATCAGTACTTCATTTATTCCTTTATTGCCTAATATATTTCATTATATCAATATACCACATTTTGTTTATTAATCATTTTATAGATATTTATGTTGTTTCTTCCTTTTGTCTATTATGACTAATGGCACTATGAACATTTTTGTGTCAACATGTTTTCTGTAGAGTATATACCTAGGAGTGAAATTCTTAGCTCATATGGTAAATATATAAGTAAATATGTTTAATCATTGGAGGAACTGCCAGACTTTCTTCTAAAGTGGCTATACAATTTCACATTTCTACCATTAGTGTATGAGGGTTCTTATTTCTTACCCTTGCCAACCCTTCTTTCAGTTTTTAAAAATGATGGCTATCCTAGTGAATGTGGTTTTAATTTACATTTCTTCCATAATGGCCAATGATGGTGAGTATCCTTTCATGTGTTTATTGACCATTTGTATATCATCTTTAATGGAATATCTTTTCAGTGACTTTGCTCATTAAAAACAGCTTTCTGCACACTCCTGGGACAGGGACACAACTACAACAGGAACTTTACCTAACAGATGCAAACATTATAACCTCACTGTTTGTTAACTTATACTAAACTGAAATTTAAAGAAAAAAAGTTTTTTGAAATCAACTTTTAAAAACTTGCATAAAATACAGGCTTAGCACCCGTAGCACAGTGGTTAACAGTGCTGGCCACATACTCCAAGGCTGTCGGGTTCAAACCCAGCTTGGGCCAGCTAAACAATAACAACTGCAACAAAAAAATAGCCTGGCATTGTGGTGGGCACTTGTAGTCCCAGCTACTTGGAAGGCTGAGGCAAGAGAATCACTTAAGCGCAAGAGTTTGAGGTTGCTGTGAGCTGTGACACCACAGTACTCTACCCAGGGCGACAGCTTGAGACTGTCTCAAAAAAAAAAAAACTTGTATAAAATACAGATAACATAAAATATACCATTTTCACTATCTATTTATTTATTTTGCGACTCTGTTGCCTTTAGTAGAGTGTTGTGGTATTATAGCTATAGGCACATGCTACCATTCTTGGCAATTTTTTTCTATTTTTCCAGGATCTGGGGTCTTGTTCTTTCTCATGCTGGTTTTGAACTCATGACCTCAAGCGATTCTCCTGCCTCAGCCTCAGAGTATTTGATTTTTGTATGTTAACCTTGCATTCCTTGTGTAAATCCTATTTTGACATAATTTATAATACTTTCTATGTATTGCTGGATTTGACTTAACTCATGTTGCAGACTTTTTCATAAGACATAATGCTCTATAGTTTTCTTGAGATACCTTCGTCTGGATTTGGTTTCAGGCTTTTACTGGTCTTACAGAATGAGTTGGGCAGTATTCTCTCCTCTTCTATTTTTTTGGAATAGTTTGTGAATAATTAGTACTATTTTTCTTTCTTCTCCCCCCGCCCCCACACAAAAAGTCCCTTCTTATTATTTCCAATTCAGTTAATGGTAACTTCATATTTACAGAGTCTTCTATTTCTCACATCACACATCCAGTTTGTGTGTAAGGGAGGCTTATAGCACCAAGGGTTGAGACAGAACCTTTTCTAAAGGCAGATAAATGGCAATCAAACACATGAGAAAAATGTTCATTGTCTCTAATCATCAGAGAAATGCAAAACATAATTATTTTTTTCTTTTTCTTTTTGAGACAGAATCTCCCTTTCACCTTTGGTAGAGTGCTATGGCCTCATGGCTTACAGCAACCTCAAACTCCTGGACTCAAGTGATCCCACTTGTCTCAGCCTCCCAAGTAGCTGGGACTATAGGCACCCACCACAACGCTTAGGTTATTTTTTAGAGATGGAGTCTCACTCTTGCTCAGGCTAGTCTCAAACTCCTAAACTCAAGCAATCCACCTGCCTCTGCCTTCCAGAGTGCTAGAGTTATAGGCATGAGTCATCATGCTTGCCCAAGTTTTAATCTTTCTTTTGGTGGAGAGTCTTGCCTTAATATCTGTGGCTGCTTGACTGATTAGTGTTAGATGTGGAAAGGTGTTGCAAAGAACCAGGCCACATAGAGTTACAAGCAGAGATTTATTCAGAGTATCTACATGCAGATAGTCTGCTACCAAAAATGGAAAATGGTAACAGCCCTGAGTTAGGGTAAGGGGCATCCTGTAAAGCAGTTCAGGGTGTGGTGTACTTGAAGTTGATGAGGTGATGGGAGTAGTAGTCTTAGCTCAGTGACTCAGGGTGTGGTGCAAAAGAGCAATACCTGATCTGCTGGAGGCCTAGTAAAAGGTCTGAGGGTACTCTGCTGATAATCTTTTTTTTTTTTTTTTTGAGACAGAGTCTCACTTTGTCACCTTCAGTACAGTGTCATGGTGTCATAGCTCACAGCAACCTCAAACTATTGGGCTGAAGCAATTCTCTTGCCTCAGCCTCCCGAATAGCTGGGACTACAGGTGCCTGCCATAATGCCTGGTTATTTTTAGAGACAGGGTCTTGCTCTTGACATGGGGTCTCAAACCTGTGAGCTCAAGCATTCTACCTACCTCAGTCTCCCAGAGTGCTAGCATTACAGGTGTGAGCCACCGTGCCTGGCCTGCTGAAAATCTTCTATGACCTGGAATGTTTTTTATTTTTGTTTTTTTTTTTTTTGAGGCAGAGTCTTACTATGTTGCCCTTGGTAGAGTGCTGTGGTTTCACAGCTCATAGCAACCTCCAGTTCTTGGGCTTACCCACAGAAGAACTTCTTTGAAAATTGGAGTCAGTCCTCTCAAAACCTGTCACTGCTTTATCCAACTAAGTTAGTGGAATATTCCAAATCCTTTGTTGTCATTTCAGTTGTGGTTATGGTATCTTCAACAGGAGTAGATTCCATCTCAAGAAACCACTTTCCGCACTCATCTATAAGAAGTAACTCTTCTGTGTGGTTTTGTTCTTGAGATTGGAGCTATTCAAATCACATCTTTAGGCTTCACTTCTAATTCCAGTTCTCTTGCTTACCACCACATCTGCAGTTACTTCCTCCACTGATGTCTTGAACTCCTCAAAGTTATCCTTACAGGTTAGAATCAACTTTTGTTGAATTCCTGTTAATGTTGATATTTTGACCTCCTATCATGAATCACACATGTTCTTAATGGTATCTAGGATGGTGAATCCTTTCCAGAAGGTTTTCAGTGTATTCTGTCTGGATCCATGAAAGCAATCACTATCTATGGTAGCTAGAGCATTGCAAAATTTACTTCTTAAATAATGAGACTTGAAAGTCAGAATGGCTCCGTGATCTGAGGGCTGGAAAGTGGATGTTGTGTTAACAGGCATGAAAACTCTGTCGCCCTGGATAGAGTACTGTGGTGTCATGGCTCACAGGAACCTCATACTCCTGGGCTAAAGTGATCCTCTTGCCTTAGCCTCTTGAGTAGCTGAAACTATAGGTACCCATTACAATGCCTGGCTAGTTGCTGAGGCTGGTCTCAAATTCCTGACCTCAAGCAATCCACCTGTCTCAGCCTCCCAGAGTGCTAGGATTATAGACGTGAGCTACCCTACCAGGCTAGATTTTTTTTTGGTTATAGAGATTTTTTTGAGTTGATAGTTTTTTTTTTGAGATTTTTTTATAGGCATGAACCACTCTACCAGGCCAGATTTTTTTTGGTTATAGATTTTTTTTTTTTGAGTTGATAGTTTTTTCTTTCATCATTTTCAAGATGTCATTTCATTGTCTTCTGCCTGCAAAGTTTCTGATGAGAGTCTGCTTTAATTCTTTTCTTTGTGCCTTTGTGTTTGGGGGTGTAACATGTCTTTTTTTCCTCTGGCTGCCTTCAGTATTTTCAGTGGTTACGGCACCAGCCACATACACCAAGCCTGGTGAGTTTGAAACCGGCCCAGGCCAGCTAAACAACAATGACAACTGCAACAAAAGTAGCTGGGTGTTGTGGCAGGCATCTGTAGTCCCAGCCACTTGGGAAGCTGAGGCAAGAGAATCACTTAAGTCCAAGAGTTTGAGGTTGCTGCGAGCTATGACGCTATGGCACTCTACTGAGGGTGACATAGTGAGAGTGTCTCAAAAAAAAAAAAATCAGTTTGAATATAATGTGTTTTGCTGTGAATTTTGATAGAATATACTTTTCTTGACATTCTTTTTGGTCTGTGATTTGGGGTCTTTTATTAACTTTGGAAATTTCTCACTTTCTTTTATTTTTTTGAGATAAAGTCACTCTTTTGCCCAGGCTGTTATGCCATGGCATCAGTAACTCACAGCAATCTTAAATTCCTGGGTACAAGTGATGCTCCTACCTTAGTCTCCTAAGGAGCTGGAACTATAGGTGTTTGCCACGATGCCTGGCTCATATATATATATATTTTTTGTAGAGACAGAGTCTAACTTTATTGCCCTTGATAGAGTGCCGAGGCGTCACACAGCTCACAGCTCACAGCAACCTCCAACTCCTGGGCTTAGGCGGTTCTCTTGCCTCAGCCTCCTGAGTAGCTGGGACTACAGGCGCCCGCCACAACACCCGGCTATTTTTCTGTTTTGCAGTTTGGCCAAGGCCGGGTTTGAACCCGTCACCTTCGGTATATGGGGTCGGTGCCCTACTGGATGAGCCACAGGCACCGCCCGCTAATATTTTTTGAGACAGAATCTTACTTTGTCGTCCTAGGTAGAGTGCCCCAGCGTCACACAGCTCACAGCAACCTCCAACTCCTCTATTCTCCTGCCTCAGCCTCCCGAGTAGCTGGGACTACAGGCGCCCACTGCAACACCCGACTATTTTTTTTGTTGTTGCAGTTTGGCCAGGGACCCTCCACCCTTGGTATAGGGAGCCGGCGCCCCACCCACTGAGCCACAGGCGCTACCCTAATTTTGTTATTTTTAAAGAAACGGGGTCTTACTCGTGCTCAGCCTGGTCTTGATCATGCTTTGGTCTTCTGGAGTGCTAGGATCACACTTTTATTTTTAAGTACTTGATTTGCTCTAATTTTTTTTCATTTGGGTTCCAATTATATATATTTCAGACTATTTGCTGTTGCCTCATAGTTCTTCATTACTTTATTCTGTGTTGAGTCTATCTACTTCTGAGTTCATTTGAGTCAATCTATCTCTCTACTATGTTTTTCATTTCTAGATTTCCATTATTGATAGTTTTCATGTTTTTGTTGAAGTTTTTATTTTATATGCTTGTAATTCACTTTTTTTTAGCAGAGATTTTATATTTAGTCATAGTTGCTTTAAATTTCTTATCTGGGCTCAGCGCCTGTGGCTCAGTGGGCTAAGGCGCCAGCCACGTACACCTGAGCT
The DNA here is from genome assembly GCA_963574655.1 of Perodicticus potto. Lineage (NCBI taxonomy): Eukaryota > Metazoa > Chordata > Mammalia > Primates > Lorisidae > Perodicticus > Perodicticus potto. The sequence goes on from CAUYRH010079564.1 coordinate 42,060, forward strand.
GGCGGGTTCGAATCCAACCCGGGCCCACCAAACAACAATGACTGCTACAACCAAAAAATGGCCGGGCGTTGTGGCGGGCGCCTGTAGTCTCAGCTCCTTGGGAGGCAGAGGCAGGAGACTCGCTTGAGCCCAGGAATTGGAGGTTGCTGTGAGCTGTGATGCCACGGCACTCTACCCAGGGTGACAGCTTGGGGCTCTGTCTCAAAAAAAAAAATAAATAAATAAATTTCTTATCTGATTGCCCAGAGTTTCAGTTATATTTGAGTCTGGTTCTGTTGATTGCTTTGTCTCTTTTGTTTTTCTTCTTTTAATGTGTATTTTATAATTTTTTAGAAGAAATTAGAAAAATTAGCTGAATTTTTGGTTGAAGCTGGAAATTTTGAGTAGAACAGTAGAAATTGAGATAAGTAGTATTTATGTTTGCAAATGGATATACCTTTTACTTTGTTAGGCCTTTAATGTGTATGTGTTTACGTGTGCATGTATATTTTGGGGGGTAGGGGTTTGAGGCAAGCTTGTTAGCAGTTTCCCAGATGTTTTTCCTCAGCCTCTGTTCCCCTCAGCTTAAGGTCTTCCCTGTGGACTCGCTTTTAGAGGAATCTCAGTAGATGCCTTTGTTCCTCTCCCAGGAATAGGTTGCTATTACTTTTTCTTTGATATTTGCCAGTTTGGTTTTGGATGTGGGTGGAGGAAGAGGACTTTTCCATTGCTTTGGTTTAGCCTCAGGTTGAGATATGCACTGTGTCCATGAGTCTAGGGTCTGGGGACTCAGTGATTTTTTATTTTCTTCTTCTTCATTGGTAGGGAGTTTCTAATGATTTGGGCTGAGGACATTTTTGTGTCCCACTTCCAGAGTTGGGGAGTTATTTTTCTGTTTTCTTTCCTCAGCTGTAGTAGGGCTTTACTGTGGCCTTAGGACACCAGATTTTCATTCAGCATCTTAAGAATTTTGTGGATGCCTTTCTTCCATTGGATGCTGATTTCCTTCCACAGTTCTGCAACATGAGGGAGGCTTTCTGAGGTTTTCCCATCCTCTTCCCATTATTTCTCATGAGTTTGAGGTAAAATTTGGGGGAAAGCCTATGGGTGCAAATTCTCCTTGTGTCTGTGGCACCCAAGTGTTTTAAACTTACAGTAGTTCAGGGTTGGCCTGTAGCAATTTGTTAAAAATTTTAGCTGAATATGTCCTTACTGGCTTGTATGAGACCTTGATGTTTAACTTCAGCTGAGCAAGTGCTCAGGTCCTGTCTGTCGTTTCTTAGATTTTGATTAGTTTACTGTTAGTTACCCTGTAATTATAATGTTAGCTTTCTGATGGATTCAAGAAAAGTTGTGAATTTATCAGGTTTTATTCCTTTTGCTATAAAAGTGGGAACAGTGCTTTTTTCTAATTTCATCTATCCTAGGTAGAAGCCAAAAATGGTTATTCTGAGTATTAATGAGCAGCAAAATCTGTTTTTTATGATTCCTAATTTATACCTACATTTATTGCTGAACCATGGATTCTGTTCTATTTATGCAGTTAAATCATGACTGAAATTAATGATATTGGTAGGTTGATACTTATACATTTTGATTGCTAGTCTGAATTTGATGTTCCCTCATTGATATTCAATTATAGTCAGAGATGCTCTTAGTCCAGGGTATGATTTATTCATTGGATCCTATATCTGAGATGTTTTATTCAATAATTAATTTTTTTTTATCCTTCTGGATTTAAGGCATTTATTAACAGTGGTTCTCAATGCCATGCTGTTCCCCACCTACCCTATTACCCTGGCAATATTTAAAGACATTTTTGGTTATCACAACTTGAGGGATAGGGTACTTTTGGTATCTAGTGGAGAGAAACCCCGGGATAATGCTAACCAACAATGTAAAGAACAACTCTCCACAAAAAAAATTGCCTGGCACAAAATGTCAATAGTGTTGAGGTTGAGAAACCCAGCTTTAAAATAAATACATTTGTAAACATAATTTTAATTGAATAGTTACTAATAGCAATTTCTGACAATAAAGATTAATGTCTTTTTCTCTTTTACGGGAATAATATTTTTTACAATCAGTGGTTATATCTTTATTATGATATTTACTTTTGTGACTAATGATATCTCTGTATCTTAGCATGTCAAGGTGTATTTTCTTACACAGAAAAGGAAGAGCTATTGAACTTTTTTGAAGTTGTGAAATGAATAATATGACAAAACTATGATAAGGACTTCTTAATAAAATGATATAGCCATAATTTTTAAAATTCAATAACAAAAATAGCACAGAGAAAGCAAAAAGAAATCATGCAGAGTTTATAATCTGGAAATAACTTAAACATTAGATGAATAATATTTCAGACTTCTCTGGCTCAATATGGTAGAAAGTTCTATATTAAGAGAGAGACAGTTTCATAAGGATGGGCTTATACATGCAGCTGACCCTTACTATTTGTGGAATCTGTGTTTGTAAATTTTGCCTCTTTCTTAAAATGTTTGTAACCCTGACATCAGTAGTATAGCACATTGTGGTTAATAGAAGGGAATATACTCAGAGAAACAAAAAATTTGAGTTGCCCAATATGCACATTCTCAGCTGAGGTCAAACAGAGTGATGTTAAACTATGCCTTCTTGTGTCAACTCTCATATTGTAAGCAAGCGTCCGTTTGGTAGTTCATTTAGTGCCACTTTTGTGTGTTTGTGTGTGTGTGTGTGTGTGTTTGAGACCTGTATCCCTAGGTAGAGTGCGGTGGCATCGTGGCTCACAGCAACATTAAACTCTTGGGCCTGAGCAATCCTCTTGCCTCAGCCTCCTCAGTAGCTGGGAATACAGGTGCCCACCACAATGACGGACTGATTTTTCTATTTTTAGTAGAGATGGGATCTCATGCTTGCTTAGGCTATTCTCGAACTTCTGAGCTCAAGCAATCCACCCGCCTTGGCCTCCTAGAATGGTAGGATTACAGATGTGAACCCCTGTGCCTGGCTGACTTTGTGTGTGTGTGTGTGTGTGTGATTTCACTGTTTAAAGTGGCCCCCATGCATAATGCTGACATTTTTCCTAATGTTATTAAGTGCAAGAAGCTGTGGTGTGCTTTATGGAAAAAATACAGCGGGTGTCAAAAGGATGTATACACATTTTAAGAAAGGAAATACTATTAAAATCGTAATGCTTAAGCCACATTTGACTTACTCAATTACAAGAGGTACAAGATATAATCTACAAGATTACATGTTATTGGTATACATTGAATATTATAACTTTAATACAATTTTTCCCTTTGTTAAAATGTGTATCCATTTTTTTTGGTATCCTTTTTGAATATGTATGTTAGAGAAGGTTTGTTCAGACATGAGTTATAGTGTTGTTGGCCATGAGTTTGGTGTTAGTAAATCAATAATATATATTAGACCGGGCTCAGTGGCTCACAGCTTTAATTTTAACACTCTGGGAGGCTGAGGTGGTGGATTGCTTGACCTTATGAGTTCGAGACCAGCCAAAGCAAAAGTAAAGTGATACCCTGTTTCTAAAAATTGGCTGGGTGTTATGATGGGACCCTATAGTCTCAGCTACTTCGTAGGCTGAGGTAAGAGGATCACTTGAGCCCAAGAGTTTGAAGTTGCTATGAGCTTTGACACCATGGCACTCTATAAGGGCAACAAAGTGAGACTGTCTCCAAAACAAAACAAAGCAAAAAACAAATGAATGTACACTGGAGTACCAAGCAGTAGTTAGAAGAAATGGACTATATATACACAAAGAAAAATGGCTACCTCCTAAAACTCATTCTGATTAAAAACAAGTGAAATGATCAATAGCATAGCATTTATGTAAATTAAAAATAAATGCAAGCAAATGTACAGAATTTTTATAAGAAAGGAATAAATAATAAAAATAGGAACACTGAACAAACTAAAGTAGGGGTCCTCAAACTACAGCCCATGGGACACATGTAGCCCGCCGAGGACGTTTATCCCGCCCGCCAGGTGTTTTTGCCTCCACTGCCTGTCCTGTTTTGCAGCGGACTAATCCAGGACCGCAAAATCTGTTAGCTGAAAAACCATTGTTTGCATTCCCAAACAAAACATGTGTGGATTCACTGGAAAAGTTGCAAAATGAGTTCCAATTTAGATTTAAAGAGCTTCATCTCCATGAACAGGACATACAGCTTTTCCGTAACCCATTTTCTGTTGATATTGAAAATGCGGAGGTCAGTTCCTGAAGTCGCCGCCCCTCTGTTAGCTGCTCCGGTGCCACATCAGGCTGGCATCTCCAGCAGGTGGGAGCCAGGCGCTGATGGGTGTGGTGGGGGCGGCTGAGCGCTCCCGCGGCTCTGGCTCCGGCTCTGCGTGGGCGGTGGCTTTCCGGTTTCTCTGTGGGGCTGGCCTGCGGCACCCGGATGCTCTAAGAATGGTTCCACTGTTG
>CAUYRH010079566.1:0-30588 GCA_963574655.1 Perodicticus potto
ATATAGTGATTAAAAGGCCATGAAGGCTATGTTAAATAGTTCAATGAAAATATTTCAGATTGTATATGAAGTCTGCACATTGTGCCCCATGATTGCACCAATGTACACAATTATGATTTAATAAAAATTAAAAAAAAAAGAGAATGTGGAATCAGATCTTAATGCTAGACTGAGCTCATATTTCACTGAGTCTGAGTTTTGTCTATTGGTCTCAGAGTTATTCCCCCAGGGGTAAAATTATGTAGGAACAACAGAAAATACCTTCAAGACCAAGAAGCTCTTCAGTATGTGAGGAGGAGAAAATCAAGGAACTGTAAAATCCAGGGGGCTCTGTGTTAAGGAGTTGTTTTGTTTTGTGAATTGGTATCATCAGCTTCCCAGAGAACTTTTACTAACATGGATTGTGAAAGCGGTTAACTCGAGGCCGTGTTTTTGGCTTTGGATACTGCAGAGAAAAGCAGTTTTGGTTTGATTAAAGACCTACGGCTCACTACTGAATAATCACAGATGACTATACATGACCCAGACACACAAAGGCTATTCCTCAGGTAACAGCCAGCCTGTGGACTAGATACCAACTGCTGTGAAGTATATGTATTCTGAGACGGTGGCCTGCCCAACTCTCCTATAAAAGCCAAATGAAGCAGCTGACATGCTTTGTATGCAAGCCACGTGGCATTGGCAGTATGCTAACTGGGATATTCACCCACCAAATATGCCTGTTACCAAGGTTATGGTAAATGATGTGATTAAAGGGCCCCTTTTGCATGGGCATGCCAAAAACCCTTATTCCTTCAAAATAAAAAATAGTCTACTATAGTCTGAATGTTCTGTCTCTCCTCACCCAAAATCATGTTGAAATTCTAATCACCAAGGTGATGGTATTAGGAGGTGGAGCCTTTGGAAAGTGATCAGAGCATGAAGCAGAGACTTTATGAATAGGTTTAGTGCCTTTATAAGACAGCCGGATAGCTCATTTGTCCCTTCCTTCACGGAAGGACAGAGAGAGAGGGTGCCACCAGTTAACCAAAACGTGGACCCTTATAGATACCACATAGCCATTGATCTTGGATTTTCCTGCTTTCTTGGATGATAAGAAATAAATTTCCGTTGTCCATAGGTGCCCAGTTTACGCTATTTTGTTATAACAGCCTGAACAGACTAAGACATGGTCTAAGAATCCTTATTAGATTTACTGTCTCAATTTACTGTCTGCCTCTTACTGTTACCAAGGACATTAAGGTGACTAAAATGAAGATGGGCAGAAAAAGAAGGGAGAGTCAAAGAACTCAGCAGGGTGAAAATATTTAGATGGTTATTGAAACAGGATGATGATGGTGGGCTTTGCTGGTGTGGGGACAGCCCTATCAAAGTTTGGCGAACTAATGAGATGCCCCGCTGGTCCCCCAACATGAAAAGGACCCAAACAAGTCTATACCATTTACCCAGTTTGGAGAAATTTAAGAGACCGAAAACCAAAGATTCTAATGAGAAGGGTCTCTTGAATTACCTGGGGCAATGGTTAAGAAAATTAGTCAAAATAAAGATGAAGGGAGATCTCAGAGACTTTCCGACCTTCATCTGGGGACCTGAAGCCATATGCATGTGTGCGGATGAAATGGCCAGAGACAGGAGACTTTTCTGAGACTTTCTGAGATCCCTCAACAGGAGCTTACTGCACTGCTGGTGTAGTCTCCCTGGGAGCTCACACTAGATTGGGAGGCTATGGTGATGCAACAGTTGATGGGATTAAGGTGAAAGTTTGAATGGAAATTGGAATTTTTGAACAAACATTATGTGGGGTGGTCCCCTTTACCTGAATGTATTGTTGAAATGCAAATTGTATTTGACTATGAATTTCTTCCCCTACCTAATAGTACAAGTTTACCCTCTGGCTAGTCTTAATGGCAAAAGCTAAAGGGGAACCACCAGAACTGCCTGAGTCCATGCAGGTGATTAATTTAAAACAATATAGGATACCTTGTAAGCGAAAAGAGACTGCCACTTTAATTAATAACATGCCGGCCCAAGAAATTCTCTGTGCAAGAGTCCTGGCTCACAGAGACTATCAGTAGACTATGGAGGTTTAAATAATGCTGCACCTCCCATAACCCCAGCAGTCCTGAGCATTGTTTCAACCATGCCAAAAAATATAACCGGCTAAAGGAGATTGGTATTCAGTGCTTGCTCTTGCTATCTTCTCTATCTCTGTTTTGGAGAAGAGCCGATTGCAGTTCACTTGTACATGGGAAGGATCCCAATTTATATTTACTCTACTGCTACTGAATTATCTAAATTTGCGGTCCCCAACTCCCAGGCCATGAAAGGTCCCAGCAAGTAGCCTGTTAGGAACCAGGCCGCACAGCAGGAGGTAAGCAGCAAGTGGGCAAGCCATGAAACTTCATCTGTGTTTACAACCGCTCTGCATTGCTTGTACATTGCCTGAACCACACCTCTTATTAGATCAGCAGTGGCATTAGATTCTAATAGGAGTGTGACCCCTACTATAACCTGCACATTCGAGGGCTCTAGGTTGTGCGCTCCTTATAACTATCTAATCCCTGATAATTTGAAGTGGAGATGTAATGCACTTGAATCAGCCCCAAACTGTACCTGATCCCCATCCATGGAAAAATTGTCTTCATGAAACTTGTCCCTGATTCCAGAAAAGTTGGAGACCTACACTGACCAGTTTATAGTCACAATTTGTTAGAAGGGATTTGGACTTGATACAGGGCTCTGTGGGAATACATATGAACACTGTATTGGTGACAGTATGGTGATATGGGAAACTGAAGAGCAAGGAAAGCCTGAGTTGAATGCAATGGTGACTCACATGACCAACCGATGCAAATGTCCAAATGCCCACTCAAAGAGCAAAATTTTTAGGAATAAGCTGTGCAAAAGCCACCCAGGATATTCTATAAGCAACTGCAAACGAATTGCTTTCCCTGCCCAGTCCCAGCATCAGACATGAAGCCTGGCATTTGGTTAGTGTATCTGAATTTTGGAGAACACATGCTCCAAAATCTACATTTCTCAATTCTACATTTGAGAATTTGTTGCTAGATCCTATATAAACAACTGCCCAAAAGCTGTATCTGAGGGAGGACTTGGATGAAAACAGGAGTGTCTAAATCACATAAAGTGGGAGCTCCCTCAGAACATTTGGGCCCTTATCATCCCCACTCAGATATGATTTTGGAAGGATTTACCATTCACCTCAGGCAGACTGGAGCTTATGGCAAAATCCTATGTGCGCCTCCCAATGGTGACCTTTGGGCTTTTAGATCAGAATACTTCCAGATGCTGCTACCCTGTACATAGGATTCGAGAGACAATTGCTAGGTTGTTATTAGGCACTAATTGGGGCCAACTTCATGATTAAAGAACATAAAATAATCCTAGCACCTGAGATACCCAATATCCATAAAGTGTTGGGTGATGTCAGAGAAACACTCTAATAAGGAAGGCAGAGACTAGAAAATTTTCATAATAAAATGAAAATGGTTTATACAGGAGCACTGGGGGGAAGTAAGGACGCGCCATGAGCAGGTTGTCTCTTCCCTGTAAGACTGATTTTGGAATCACTTGAGAAGCTACTACCATCTTTTGCCATGCGGATGGTGCACAAACACTAACCCCTGAGTGACCAACAAAGAGTTGCTTGGTTTGCAGATGGCAATTGCAAGATGAACAGATAATTTCATGTTTGCAAAACTACCACATTAAGGCCAGCAGATAGAAAGACTCTGATTGAAGAAAGTCAGAATAGATTAGATCAATAGGCTGCATTGCATGCTGCTTTTCTAACAGTGATGGAAAAAAATGAACACTTGCCCAAAGGCCCTAAGTTTGGGCTTTTACAGGCTAAGACAGAATCCAACAGCCTGGTCATATGGTTAGGTAGATGGGCAACAGAAAACTGGACTATTAAGGGCATATTTATATTTGGCATGGCCTTATGGAACTCCCTCTGGGGATTTAAAGGGTACTTTCTGGTAGGACGTGCCAATGCCCATCAGAAGAGCTCCCTTCCAAGTTCAGGAGCTGACTGGAATGATCAAGTGGACCACTTGGTGCTGCCCCTTGACTCGGCTACCTGGATCCATGAAACAACAAGCATGGGGGAACTAAATATATTCCTCTTGTACTCTCTAAAACACAAAATGCCAATAAGAACTGTCTTTCAAGAAGAGAGGCACAGACTGCAGATTCCCTGGAGGGGGGTACTGCATGTAACTAGTAACTGCATTACATTGGACCAATGACAATAGCTCCAGTAGGCTACAAATGAATCTTAGCAAGAATAGATACCTACATTGGACTGGGCTTTGCATACCTTGTGTAGATCCAAAAGCTCCAAATACTATTAACAGGAACAGAAGATACCAATTTAGGGCTTCTGAGTTACATTTCTTCAGACTAAAGGATGCCCTTCATGTTGAGTGTGAGCACACTCTCATGAAGGAAATGTAGGAAATGTGAGAGTGTGAGCACACACTCATGGAGGAAATGTAGGAATTGAGTGTGAGCACACACTCATGAAGGAAACTTTACAGTTCATATTGTCCAACAATGGGCAAAAAGATACCACATCACATGGGCATGCCATGCTACAAATCATGCTCAGAGTAGTGTTCTAATGGAGAATCGGAACGGACAATTGAGACAGTCTCAGTCTAAAACGGGAAGAGATAAAGCGTGAAGGGTTGGTTTACATTACCTTCATGAGTGTGTGCTCACACTCAATGTGAAGGGCACTAGGGGTACATTCCCACTGAATACATTTCTCTCCTTTTCTGGGGATCTTGTGGGAGAAAAGCCAGAAATGATGTTAGTACAACTATACAGTTCTTCCCTGCATCATCTCAACTCTCTTTTTTCCTACTTAATACAGTGGTCTCAGGATTAGGGATAAAACTATGTGGCTTGCCAGGAGGAGGGCTGATACCTAAGCAGGAAACTACAACTATGCATTTAAACTTTGTGTCAGAAGGATTTGGTAGGATGCACTGTGCCTTCACCCCATAAAGTTGAGATGAACAGTGAATATGACTTTAGGGCCAAAACTAGTTTTCTAAATATCACCTATGACTTTCCCATAAGAGAGAGGTGAACCCTGGTATATAACAACACACAATGGAAACCAGTCTCAGTATAAGCCTGTGAGATGATAGGGGGACTGTCTTTGTCTTCAACTGCAGCTTCTATTGGGAAGGCATAAATATCTATATGATTCTGACTGGTTTGTTCTGTAACAAAAATGAATTGTATCATGATCTTACTGCAATATAGTGTAATACTGACATTGTTGGTAAGACTCAACTATATTATGTAAATAAGTCTTATGAAAACACTAATATTGATGACGTAATGTATTGGGAGATTGACTTAAAGCCTCTTTAGGACCAAAAAACCCCATCTTATCATTTTCCTTTTATGCAAAATGGCTTTCGGAAGAACTGGATTTAGCTAAACCTCGTCTGATTTCTGTGTTAAATAGTTCTGTACAAGCCTATCATAAGACACAGATAGCAGTAGGTCAAGAGAGAAAAAGAAGAATCAAATTAATACAAGCATATGAAAATATATCTAAATGCTTTATAGGACAAATTAGTTGTTTCTTTTAAATGTATTCCTACACTGGATTTTCCAATTGTTAACTTTATTCGTGTTGGTACTATTGACCTATGTGCTGTATTAATGCTGTGCCAACTACAAATGCTCTTACAGATATGATCATTTTGCTATAAGGGGTTCACGGCCAGAGACCACATGGAATTTTCCATTGTTTTCTGACAATGATTGTTAGTATGAAGAAACCAAACCCCAGCCTATTTTGTTTTTACCCTGAGAGGTAACTTGCTTTGCTTGTCTGTCACCTGAAAATTTATTTCTTTATTCTTGAAATTCAGCAAGTTAAATGAGACATTTTTTTAGTGTTGGTTGCTTGATAATGATAATGATAATGACGTATGTGTCTCCTAAAACGTACTACCTTCATTTGAAACTAGAGATTCAATTTTCTCTTTATTTCAGAAGAAAGTATCACTCCATTAGTATCATACTTTGAATACTTTTTGTATTCTTTTAATGAATTATCTAATTTGTAGACTGATTTTCTTAATTTGGATTATCTTTGACTTCAATGTCATCATTCCCTTCCTAATTTTTCATTCTCTTTTTTCTTTAGCAATCTCTCTGATTATCTCAAGCCTTTCTGGAAAAGCGAGTTGATTGTTAACCATCTATTCTGTCCCTTGGTGTTACTTTTCATATATCATTTCCATAGTAACATTACTTGCCTCCTCGATTCACCAATGACTTCATATATTATTCAGCTTATAGTTTTACTAAATGTTTTCATTGTGAGATAAATTTGAGAGAAAATTTCATTTGGTCTTTGGAGTATATTTTCTTACAAAACAGTCCTATGAGATTATTTAGTTATTAATCCATTTACTGTGGAATGTTTTGACAATTGCCATGGCAAGACTTTACATGTTCTTTCTGGTTGAGCTGAGTAATTCTATCCAAATCTAGTTCTAATTTCAGCCAATCTGGCCACCTTGAAGGCTGAGAGTTGCTGTTCATCTGCTTTTCTATACCCTAAAGGCTGGGTAAGTGCTGTAGGAGGAAGGTGGAAGTGAGGACAAGCTCGGCAAGGTCTACATGTTTCCCTTATAGGAACTCACCAGCTCTGCTCTCACTGCTGGGATTATCTTAAGTGTTCTGCATCTTTTCACCTATTTGGGAAATAATTTTCGTTCTAAAATGGAATCACTGGGGCTTTGAATTTTTTCCAATATTCACCAGTAAGTCCTGGAAAATGTCAGCTCTCTCCAGATGTCAGCTTGTCCATTTCTATTTCTCTGTTGTTCTGAGCTTTTCTCTATGGTACTTGTCCTTTACACTTCCAAGAAATAACTTTCTGATCCTCCTTGAAATTTCAGCTTGCTTTCTGCTTTCCAACCTGGGGGTGGTGGGTGCAAATCTTGATGAGAACCAACACTTTGTTGATTCACCTGTTCACTCCAATTCTGCGGCTAAAATGTAAGAGTAACAATAGAAGCATTATACTCAGCTCCATGTCAGACTGTGATTTTTGCCTCCATCACCCCATTTTGAACTTGATGGTATGTAGTTGCTGTTCTTTTCTGGTTAGGTTGTTGGATAAAGTTTAAATTACTTTTATTTATTTATATGGTATTTGATTCACTTTCTTTCCGACTGAGGGGGAGAACTTGTGGGCTACAGCTCTATTCTTCCCTTTTACTCTGAAATATAAGAAAGATTAAAAAAAATACATTAATTCTACCATGAAGTGACAATCACTATTAACACTGATAGAGTATTTTATATGACAATAGAGAGAGAACTTTTAATATGCATAATTATATTTTAATAAACTTAACATTTTCCTACATTAATACATAGTTTTGCTTTGCTACTATTTTATTCCTTTAAAGTGGTTTTAAAATAAGATTTCATGTCAATAAATGTTATTTTGAATTGATCCAAGCATCTCATTTTATGACTCTAATGTAATTATTTTAACCAGTACTACATTACAGGGTACTGAGAAGTTTTTTCCAATTTGTCCTATTATAAACAATGTTGACATGGTCATAGTCATACATTATATTTTGTGGTATTGGTTTATTTCCTTTGGACAAAATTAAGGAAGATCAAAGAATTATTTGAGAAGTAATCCACATTCTTACTGAGATTGCAGCATTATCTTTGTCCAATTATAGTTGACCTAGATGATTTAGCCACTCCTAGAATAACTGATTTCTGTAACTACCAATTTTTGGAGCTAAAAAAAGATTGTACTAGAATATAGCAGCGTGTGTATAGTTATAGCATTTGATAAATTTCCAAATGGAGATAGATTGACGGATAGGTAGATTTGTATCCTATGCCCTCATTAGCAAGATCCTGAATTTCTAAAAGAAATGCAATACACTTAATACTTGACTACCATATTTGCTAGATCGGGAAACCTCGAGGTTTAACGTTATGATTAGCAATTTAAAGTGTTATTAAAAATTCGAAGACTGCATTTAAATGATGAAAAATTGCTGTGTCATACTGAAATGACTGACCTCATGGAGAACTATGTGTGCTGTGGGCAGTAACCCATCAAGACGAGCAAGCTCATGACTCGTTTCTTGTTTTGCTCTTACCATCAACACGTGTCTCTTTCTCCCCAGCACCGTCAGTGACCAGACAGAGGAAGGGGTGGGAAAGACAGAAACTCATGAACTTACAAATTTGCCCTGACACAGCCGTCTGCAGGGTCTTCCCACATACACTAACATCTGCTGGGACATGGGTGGGGCTGCTCTGAAGGGAAGTGGAGGGAGGCAGTGAAGGGGACAGTTGCTCAATCTTTACTTTTGTTGGCTGCTGGTGCTGGATCATCCTCCATAAATCACCAGCAATGAAAAAGGCTCTAGGGACCAACATGCTGTCATATTGACCCCACTGCAGGAATGTGAAATGACATGCACGATTCACCCCTTTCCAGGCTGGGCTGAGTCATGACTAGCAGCAATCCTAGGGCCACTTCCGTTCAGCCCAGGTGCCTAACAGAAAGAAACAGCTCATGTCCTCCACTTCCTAGGGACAGGGAGTTCCGTTCCCAAACCACAATGGAGCTGGGCAGGATCCCAAATTTCCGTCTCTTAAAAAAAAAGATCCACTTGTGACCCTGACTAAAGGTTGTCCTTTTTTTTTCTCCTCCACATTGGAACTCAATTTCACTAACTGCAAATGATGCTGAAGTCTTATCCTACATTTTTCTCTTATTCCAAAGTCCCAGTCCCATACAAGAACGCTCCGTAAAGTGGGGTTTGAAGAACTTCTTCAGTGAAATCACAAAAGGGGCAGACACATCAGCGACTCTCCTGAGAATGTCATGGGCACTGATGCATCTTTACACTCCCATCACCTCAGGTAAAACCACGTTTGTTGAATGAACAAAGCAGAACCAAGAGACGTGAATAAGGAGATAAGTTTGCTTCCAAGAAGGCAGACTGGTGCTCACTCAGGAGCACCTGCCTTTTCTGCCCTATGATCCTCCTCTGTTATCCGAAAGAACACTCTACTTCTGCTCTGGCAGGTGTGGGAAGATAGTGTGGACCTTGTTCAATTAGTCTGTGAACTCCCATTTAATTGAGTTCAGCCAGCCTTGTGTGCTAGCTAGGTCACTTAGGAAAGTCCCAGACACACAAATAAATGCACGTGTGCAGGCGCACATAAGTGCTTCTGTTGTTGTCAAGTTATTTGGATAACGCTAAACAAATTTGGAGGTAATGTTTGGTGTCGGAGATGCTCTCACTTAAATAGAGGCTGGGCTGCAAATGCAACTTTTGCTTTGGAGTACTGGAATAAAGTCAAAAAAGAAATGTGATCATATTAAATAGAGTTAAAACTAAGACACGGCTAGAATTTCGTGAGATCACTAAGGAGAGATTTACCATGGATATAGAGACGCTGTGGACAGACCAAAGTCTGTATGTGTGGCCCAAATAGAGAAATAGTTCAAGATAGAGGTGCTGACTTGTGTCAAGCTGCTGCTTCTCAAGTCTCAATGTTTACTGTTCCCACTGTGAGTAACGGCCGGGTTGTATGAACTGCTGTAACAAACAGACACGAGACACACGTTGTGGTTATGCAATTTCAGTTTTTTAAACACTCAAAAACAATTTAGTAAGCATCTACTTTAAGTCTATCTTCAGCTTTATTTTTTTAAATTTCAGATTAATATGAGGGTGCAAAAGATTAGGTTACATCGTTTGCGTTTATTAAGTAAAGTGCAAGTTGTAGTTGAGCCCTTCACTCAGGGGATGTGCTATATACCCTTACTTTGCACATTCTCTTTAGTAAAGTGTGGCAAGAATAGAAAGAAAAATATCCAATGTACGCAATACTACTATGAAACTAACAGAGAAACAACCAAATGCCCACAAGAAAAAAACGCAGTCTGTTTATTTCTTGTAAGCTGACACAACTAGCCAGGTAAACAGTATGGTGTGGCATCCAGGCTGGCAGAGGCTCTGCCGTCTTCAACATCTGGCTTCTGTGCTCAGTATCATCTTCACTCCAGCTGGCTGGGAGTGGGTAGGAAGACGCGTGGGAGGTTTCTAATGAAGCTGGCCTGAAATGGCACATGTCACCCCCCCCTTTCGAATTTCATTGACCAACATTCAGTTGCAGAAGGAATTGGGAAATAGGGTTCAGCTAAAGACCCAGAAAGGAAAGGACATGTGTTTTGTTGATCAGACTCCATCTCTGGAGGTTATTCGTTTAATTGTGTAAGGTTTGATGAAGAGCCTCCCACACGATGGTGACTAATGGAGAGAAGAGATGTAACAGTAACACTGACTGTTCACAGCGTACTCAATACTGCTGAGTGGCACACACGTATAAACTGATCCAGTCCTCACCAACCCCTGATATGGGTAATGTAATCACTTCACATCCATGCAAGGGAAGCAACAGAGACCCAGAAAAATTAAGCGTTTTTTTCAAGACTGCATAGCTAGCAAGTGGCAGAGTCAGGAATCCAGTTAGAACTGGTGTGGAGCCTGCACTGATAGGCCAAGGTCAATCACTGGATAGATGAATAGAGACTTCTCTCAAAACATATATGATCTATTTAGGAAGGTAGAATCAACATGGATGGACAATGATAATAGGCCACATATATACACGGTCAGGTCTGAGTACTGTGCGATGGGACTCTTATGAGCAGAAGTTAGGAAAGTGAATGTAACCTGGGGATCTGCGCAGACAATGAGGACTCCAGAGAACCCAGTGTTGAAAAGTAGGGGTGGGAGGATGCAAGAGAAGAAGAGAATGTGATGCGGAGAACCCCATATTCATAGGAAACTCTGTGCTGTAAAGAGCTAGTATTGGCCATCCCTGGAAGGACGTGTGGAGGGCACAGGGCTAACTGCAAAGGTCAGCGTAGGATGGGCAGAAGTGAGCTCAAGGTTACAACCAACAGCCAAATACCCTGAGTCTGTGACTCATCTGGGTTCTCCTTACTCTGTCAACAATGAAAAGACTGCGTTTTTTTCTTGTGGGCATTTGGTTGTTTCTCTGTTAGTTTCATAGTAGTATTGCGTACATTGGATATTTTTCTTTCTATTCTTGCCACACTTTACTAAAGAGAATGTGCAAAGTAACACATCTCAATGTGAAGGCCTTAGCACTTTCTTAAGGCTTTGTGGTTTGTAGAGAGTTGTTTTTCTCTTTCTTTCTTTTTAAATTTTATTCTATATATTTAAGAAATACAGCATAATATATGTATATATATTCACAGTGAAATAATTACTGTAGAAAAGCGAGTTAACATACTCATCTCCTTACATGGTTACCTTTATAGGAAGAACACCTAAAATCTGTTCTTTTAGCAAATTTTCCGTATTTTGTTTCTGTATTGGTTTGCTTTCTGTTTCTCGTTTTTTTGTTAAACACATACATGATTTATAATATACAGTTTTTGTAAAGCACATAAGTAAAAAGGTAATTTTATTGTTAAAAGTTAATTTTATTGTGAAAGATAATTAATAGTCACAAAATAAATTTATCTCAGGCCTTAGTCCTACTGATGCAGGACATTTGGCGCCCCAGCCAGCTCAGCGCAGCTGGCGGACCTGCCGCCTCCTCCTTGGCGGTGTCTGTGTTGTGGCAGCCAGCTGAAGAACCAGCGGGCTGGATGACAGGGAAGGAGGGGGATCTCCATCCCCCACCGGAGGTTCCAATAGCCAAAAAGGCCGGACAACTGCCGAGGAGACACCTGCGTCTTGGTGTCTCCTTCACTTTACACTTAGGAATAAATGCGGAACCCCCATTTCCTATGCCTCGGTCAATTTCATGTGAATTTCCTAGGCCTCAATTCCATAAATGGACTCTGTCCATTCATTAATACATTCATTCACCTTGCCCAGGCAGAAGGGACTGTGTTCATTCATTTCCTGGCCAAGGAACCCATACACCTATATATATATACCCCAAGACTAAAAGCCTAAAGGGGGAGACAGGGAAAGACCGGGTGAGAAACGGAGAGAGCTTTTCTCTCCCCACTTGAGTTCTTTCTCTCTACCAGGAGCTTTAGTATTTTTTGTATTCATTTCTGTAAATAAATTCTGTCTTACCACTGATCTGTGGTCCGTGGATTTATTCTTCAAATCACCGAGACCAAGAACCTGAAATTCCAGTATCACTACCATAAAGTTTCTCTTTCTCTGTCCCGATTATCTAATATATGCATTTTTTATTTCATAGTAGAATTTTACATACAAGTTCTGACAACTAAGTTCTCAAGCCTACCCTAAAAAAAGTGCTATGCACCTCACTGCTGAATATCACTATGGTCACATTTGAGGCACTCCCCTCGAGAAGCTGGGTACTGACTCCACTGCCTGGTCCACCCTTGGAAGCAATTCTGGAACTCTTTTTCTGGAATGGCCAAAAAAGCTTTCAGTGTATTTCTGGACATTCTGGATGTCATCACGATGTCTTCCTTTCAATATTTCCTTTATCTTTGGGTAAAGAAAAAGTCATTGCGGGCCAGATCCAGAGAGTAGGGAGGATGTTCCAATACAGTTATTTGTTCCCTGGCTCAAACTCCCTCACACACAGTGCCTTATGATCTGGTTGGGATGGAAAAGCCATGAGTTGTTGGCCAAGATTTTCAGTTAAGATTTTCCTGGTTGGGCAAGGTGAATCCTAGCACTCTGGGAGGCCAGGGTGGGAGGACTGCTTAAACTTAGGAGTTTGAGACCAGCCTAAGCAAGAGCTAGATCCCGTCTCTACTAAAAACAGAAAAATTAGCCAGATGTTGTGGTGGATGACACAGCTACTCAGGAGGCTGAGACAGGAGGATTTCTTGAACTCAGGAGTTTGAGGTTGCTGTGAGTTAAGCTGATGCCACTGTACTCTATCCTGGGGCAATAGAGTGAGACTTTGTCTCAAATGAAAGAAAAAGAAATTTTTTTCTAATTCTTTCTCTATCCGTGTTTACTTGGTCTGCTATTTTTCTCATAGTCAGTCAATGACCTTGATACATAATTTCAACCAAGTTTTGCAATGTTTTCCTCAGTTCTGCTTGTTACTAGCAGTCCTGACCTCTCTTCATCAGTGACACTTTGTCTCCCCTCAGAAAAGCATCCAATCCATTTGTACACTGCTATTTTCTTCATGACATTATCCCCATAAACTTTGACTGACATGTGCCTGATTTCACTTCCACTCTTGCCAAGTTTAACAAGAAATTTATGAATGTTTGTTCATTGGTCTAATTCAAGTTTTGACACTCTTGCAATGCCACCCAAAACGTGCAACAACAACAATAAATGCCACTCAGCAAGACACCACCTCACATTAACACAAACACAGCTTGGTGTGCGCTCACATAACAGGCACAATGCAGGGTGGATGACACATCTCTTGGGTAAGGAGCACAGCAACTTGGACTTCACCTGACAAATGCAAACAATGTAACTTAATCAGTCGTACCCTTATATTAATCTGAAATAAAAAAACCCCACCAAATAAGTTGATTAACAAAGGGAAAGCAAAAATAGTAATATTAGCACCCAAATGTCTGATGAGCACCCTCCAAACTCACCAAGAATTGCAACCACTTCCACTGGACCAGATATCAGTGCATTAGTTTCTCAAATACAATGTCAAATATCCCACTTTTTTTTTACTTTAATAATAAAAAACTATCAAACACCCTAACTGAAGAAAAACACAAGCACAGCTGTGAGTCACTGATATACCAAAGTTATGAAACCTTACTGAGTTGTTTGTATATGCTGCCAGCATAAATGCATGGTGGAAGTTCACGAACTGTCTGACCTTGTAATCCATAGCTGTGCCTTTCTTGTGACACTTGTGAGAAAGCTGAGTTTCAATTCCTTTTCAGTTTTACCCTAACCCCCCCCGCCAAAGGATTACATTTTATTAATACAATACCTTCTCTCCCTCTTCCCTCTGTTTGCATTATACAATTCTTGGTTTTTATCCTTATTTTGATGGAATGACCCTGAGTGCTCTTTATTGACTGGCTCGAAATATTTCCAGAAGAAACTGGTTAAGAGAGTGGGGAGTAAATAACTGAAACTTGAGATTTGATGGTCCTTAAGAACTTATTCAATGATATTCCATAAATTGTGAGAGATCTTGGCAATATGCTCTCTCTAATTTTAAGCCCCCACCTATCTGCCTGCCCTCCCCATGCATTCCAAATATAGGGACAGCCAAGTTGTTAGGGGGTTAAACAATTCAGTAGAGAAACATGTAAATGACTCAATGGAAGTGGAAATTTTTCCTCTTTGTGCTAGTAATATTCCTATCTCTTCCTATTCATGAGATTGTCTCTTAGTTTTTAAATTACAGTTTTTAATTTTAACATAAATCTAGATACACACACAACTGTAAGAAATTACACAGAAAGATCCCCTGTACTCTTTGCCCAATAGCAACAAATTACCAAAATATGTTGCAATTTCACAACCAAGACATTGACATTGATATAGACAAATACAGAACATTTCCATCAAAACATAGATCCTTCCTTGTATTATTTAACATTCTCCAGAAAAATATAACCGATATTTTCTAGATAGATAAACAGATGACAAATAAAGAGAGAGAGAAAGATAAGAGAAGATTTATTTTATTTTATTTTATTTTTGAGACAGAGCCTCAAGCCGTCATCCTGGATAGAGTGCTGTGGCATCACAGCTCACACCAACCTCCAATTCCTGGCTCAACCAAGTCTCCTGCCTCCACCTCTCAAGTAGCTGGGACTATAGGCGCCCGCCACAACGCCCGGCCAATTTTTGGTTGCAGCCTTCGTTGTTTGGCAGGCCTGGGCTGAATTCGAACTCGCCAGCTCAGGTGTACATGGCTGGCGCCTTAGCCCATTGAGCCACAGGCGCTGAGCCAAGAGAAGATTTATTATAGAAACTGGTTCATACTACTGTGGAGGTTGAGAAGTCCCACAATCTGCCATCTTCCAGCTGTAGAAGTAGAATAGCTGGTGATGCCAGTCAGATTGATGACAAAGGCCAGCAAACGAGGGGACTGGTAGTGTAAGTAAGTCCCAGAGTCCAAAGGCCAGAGAACCAAGAGGTCCAAAATCCAAGGGCAAGAGAGGATGGATGGCCTCAGCTGAAGAGGACAAAGACAATTCACCCCTCCTCTGCCTTTCTATTCTATAGGGATCCTCAACAAATTGGCTGTGGCCATCCACACTGGTGAAGTGGATCTGCTTTACTCGGCCTACAGTCTCAAATACTAGTATCTCTTCTGGAAAGACCCTTCCAGATACACCCAGAAATAACATTTTACCAGCTATCTAGATGTCCCTTATTTGGAAAACTTGACAAAATAATTAACCATCACTCTCCTGTTGCCCTTTTATAGCCACACCCCCTTCACCATGCTCCTCCCCATGGGCCACTTAGCCCCCCGGCAACCAGCCATCTGCCCTCCATTCCTACGCATGCGTCCTTTCGGTAGTATTCTGGATGGAGTCACAAAGCATACAAACTATTGGAATTGGCTTCTTAATTTCTTAAGTCTAAAATACATGAGCCAATAAAAAACCTGGACGTCTGGTATTATTCTTTGGGTCATGACATCCCTAGGTGGTGCCATACCTTTTAAAGTCTTCCTATGTTTTTTTTTTTTAATATATATAATGTCTAAGGTTTTTAGTTGTCCTTACTGTAAAGAATAAGAAAAACATATCTATTCTGATTTCCTGGGAGGATCCGTACTTTTAAATATGGATTACTATCTTCTATAAAAGCAGTAGAGGCTTAATATAATACCGTTTTCATCTACTTCACTAAGATGTGCCCCGTCAAGATATAATTAAGATGAAAATATGTTTTTTAACACGATACACCATATGTCTCCAAAGCCCCACAGAATTCCAAATATATAAACAACATATTCGTGCTCCATTTGTTTCAACTTTAAAATTTGTACCCAAGTGAAGCTTTGTAGTTAAAATGCACCAATTCAGTGAAGTCAAAACGCAGTGGATAGAAAAGATTTACTTGTAAGATTTCTTTCACTGAACGTGAAGAATGCACCCCATTATGTCACACACTAATGAGTGTCTCTTTTAGGCAACCCTCCGTAATGAGATAATAGCTGCAAGCTGCCAAACTAAAATTAACTTAATAAAAGATATTTACTTCAAACTTTGCTTCCTCTACCTTAATTTAAAACCACATTTAAAGTTAAGAGGTATCTTTTTTTTTAGACACGCACATTAAGGCTATAATTAAAATGTTTAGAGTCCAGTCATTGAAAATGTACAATCACTTAAGAAATGCACCAACCTTTAAGATAATAAAGCATAGAAGGAAAAACATAAACAGTAATTAAGAATATGGTCAGAGAAGACAATCTCCAAAGTAATGTCTGCACATAGAATTATGCATGACAAAAATAAGAAGCATTTATTTGGGAATTAATTTTATTTAATTGGAAACCATAATCTTTTTTATTCTGAAATTCTATATTTCAACCTATTTTTATTTAAAATTAAAATCGATTTAGAAGTTTAGCTGAATATCCTTCACCATCTAAATACCAATTTCCCCCTCATGTTCAATAGACAATATGTAGCCAGCTATGTTAATATGTTCCAAGAATCTATAAAATGCATTTGAAATTTCAATCAGTAGTCTTACTTTTGATAGTAGTCAAACATTTTTCATATATTAGTAGCTAAATAAAATCCAGGTCAGAAATCACTACAGTTAGAGTACACTCTATACAAGTTATTCACTTACACTTTTCATTTATTTATTTAATATTTATTTATTTATTTTTGAGATAGTCTCACTTTATCACCCTCAGTAGAGCACTGTGGAGTCACAGCTCACAGCAACCTCCACCTCCTGAGCTTAGGCGATTCTCCTGCCTCAGCCTCCCGAGTAGCTATGACTACAGGTGCCTGTCACAACACCCAGCTACTTTTTGTTGCAGTTTGGCTGGGGCCGGGTTTAAACCCACTACCCTTCGTATATGGGGCTGGTGCCCTACTCACTGAGCCACAGGCGCCACCCTTATTTCATATTTATTTACTGATCTCCTTTTATATCCAAGGCAGTGTGCCCAATGGTAAACATCAAATAACTAACAACTGTTATCCCTGAAGAATGCATGTTACAAGATGCAAAGAGAACATAAATAACATGCTATAGAAGTGCAATTTCTATTTCTAGAAATGAAACTGAATAGTGCTACATTTACTATGATTCTCTTGTCTCAGCCTCCCAGTAGCTGGGACTACAGGCGCCTACCACAACGCCTGGCTATTTTTTTGTTGCAGTTGTCCCTGGCCGGGTTCAAACCCGCCAGCCTAGGTGAGTCAAAACCTAGGCACTAATATGTATGATGGCAGTGCACTCTACCAAGGGCAACTTAGGGGGACTCTGTGTCAAAAAAAAAAAAAAGAAAAAGAAAAAAGCCATTTGTTACAATGTATCTGTGGCTGAGTTTCAGTGCATAAAACTTTGAAGACTATAACTTCCCTCAAATTATTGATTTTTAAAAGTGTATTAGCAAGGGATTGTCTAAAGGATCTTTAGGACAGAAAAGGAATGTAATATTGTTGCCTGTTTTGTTGTTTTGTTTTTGTTTTGTTGCATGGTTTTCTAAAACTTGAATGACATCATTATGTTTTAAGTAATGACCTAGTGGGTAAAAAAATGACCTAGTGAGTAATCTTCCATTGGCTAATCAATGATTTTTAAAAATGGGGTAACGAAACTGTATTTAAGTAGCACTTACTGTACGTACAATACTTATGTATAGTAACTTACATATTTACTTACATATAGAGATATATTATTAATTCATAAAGTTTCTACAAACACATTAAGAACTTACATGTTTATGTACTACCTACTTAGATTAATACATCATGTTAAGAAGAAACATTGAAAATAAAAAAAGAACCACGTTGGATTTCTAGACAGAAAAAATATGTCTGAGGAGAAAACATGGAAATCATTTTAGGAATGTCGTGGCCTTAAGTATGGAGGTTGTGTTGACTTAAAGGATTGAGCCAAAGTGTATGGTAAGAGAAAATTTTCTTTTCTTTTTTCTTGTTTTTTTTGGTTCTCTTTTTTCCTACTACCCTTTCTTTCTCCCACAAAAAAATTGTCTTAGAAGCCTGTGAAAACCTCATCTGAGCAGAGAAGTCAGGGGTCTCTGTGGATTCACAGTGGGGCCCTGTGCTGCCCAGAGATGTTCTCTGCCTCTGTCATGATAGTCTGGTTTTCTTGTTCTTTGATCAATGTCCTGACATCTCCTTCCCTTGAAAACATCTATCCTCGCTGCTTACCTGATCATATGCCATTATGGCTTTCAAGGAGGATGTTTTGTGGGACAGAAGAATGCAAAGCATCAAATTATTGTTTTTAAAATATTGTCCTAATCATGTAATAATTTGATTGCAAGTAGTCTCCATCACCAACTCTTTAATCTAGGGATATACCAGCACAATATTTTGTAAACTGATCATAGAACTGTCTACTACCTCCTATGGAGTTCTATAGTGAATCCCTTATTTTGCTGCTAGCTATGTACAAAATACATCATCGGGAAAAATCCTGTGGTTAATTATCAAATAGCTATAATCACAAGCCTCTGTTGGTTGTAAAGAATGTGGTAAAATAACATGTTGTTTGTTTACTTACTTGAAATATTTTTTTCTTGCCAAATAAATTTAATTTTGTTTTAATGGGTTTGAGTCCAAGTTTATGCTCTCAGCATTGAAATGTCCTTTTATAAAAGATGTCCCTTTCTCCAAAAGTTCACATTATTTTAACAAACAGCAGAAGATAACTCTCCAGGATTCTAACTTAAAATGTGAAATCCCAAGGGACATTGAACTATATTTCACTTTTAAGTTTTTTTAAAAAACCATTTCACATTCTGACCCAAGATTGTCCTATTGAAATATGTCTAAGAGAAAAATAAATATTTATTCAAATTTTGAGTTTTTTATGTTTTATGATAAATATACTTTCTGACAGGCTTTTGAAGAAATAACTAGTTTGATGTACTTTGGCATCAATATTTCATCTTTGAGTATAATGAATGTAATGTCAGTTTCAAAAATGTTTAACAAAGGCAAGAGAAAGATTGTATTTAATGGTTAAATATAAGTAACACAGAGTGTTTATTTCTTATAAGTCAAAATTAAAATTAAAATAGGATTTGGGCTAAATATTTCAAAATGGTTAATATTGGCTGTAAAAAGTTTGTGCATCTTAGAACATTTTGTAAACTAATACTTTTATGACTAAATCCCATTCACCAATGGCATAAGATTAAAGATATGACTGATATCTGACCTCTGCTTCACTCTGCATTCTTCAGACTTAACTATTCATCTGGATAATGAAAATGGCCATAAAATATCTCTAAATAAGCATAAAAATAAAGTTTAAATAAACCATCAAGCAAAGTGCGTCCAGCAAGTTTACTTGCCAAGCAAGTCAATTTCAACAATTATAGAGCATTTACCAAGCAAAATCTATATCAGACATAGATATGACAATGTATATATCCTGCTACCAAGACCTTTAAAATCTATTATATAAAACAGGCATGCAAATTACCAACTTTAATACAATCTAAATACATATAATAAAGTTACACAATGAAATTATTTGTTGAGAATATTGTTTGTAGAAGCTACTTTGCTAAGTGTTGCTTATAAATTGATATGTTTGATCTCCCAACAGTCCTATGAAATAAGCACTCTTAATAGTCATATTTTATTCCATAAATTTGGAAATTTCCTGCTTAATCTTGTCAATGACCCATGTATCCTTCAGCATGACGTTGTTAAGCTTCCATGTTTTTGTATGAGTATGCAGAGAGATAGCTGTCTTAAAAGAAGAAATGAGGAGTCCTAGATAAGAGAAACAATTTATTGTTTACAGCAAAAATGGCCAAAATAGCTTTTTAGTACCAGTTTGCCAGCCCCAATTTCCAGGGGGCAACACAAATGAGATGATTTTCACGAATGAGATGATATTCCAGATACTCCTTCTGCATATGTTAAGGGTGCATCCAAGGAGAAGAATCCAAAAATTATGAGAGGTGGAGCTGATATACAGACTCCTGACAAATATAAAACCCACTATGAAATCCATGATGACACCCATTTGGTTAGTACATCAAGACACTATGTCATGAGACTACTATTATCTGAATGTCCAGGCCTTCTTTAACTTGATGAGAGGAATCTTATTCAGAAACACAGATTAATTCCATCAGCAACTGCTAGGGCCTTGTCATCATCTTTGAAGTCTAGAATGAGGTTCCACATCCAGTGGAAGAAGAAGAAAAAGGAAAAGCCTAGCTTTTCTCTTAAAGGACTGTGATAGTTACCCTCAAAGATGTGACCCATTCAATTAATCTCACCCCCTGGAATCCACACCCCTTGTTTAGCACTCTCCCACATTGAATAAAGCTAACCTATATGAATATTGAATAACCAATATTATATTGTGGCAATGATGGCATATTAATTTTGAAATCAGGTCACAAAATACATTGCACTTTCTGCATTGCTGTCTTGGGTCACTTGCTATGAGATAAAAAAGCTGCCATGCTATGAGGACCCTCAAGTAGTATTTTCAGGAGGCCCATGTGTTGAAGACCTAAGGTATCTTGCTAAAAGCCAAGTAACTGAATAGTTTTGGAAATGAAACATCCAGCCACAACCAAGCCTTCAGATAGCTGCAACCTCACTGCCATCTTGACTAAAACCTCATGAAAGACCCTGATCTAGAAGCACACAGTAAAGCCAGTACTGAATTTGTAACTCTGTAAAAACTGCATGCAATAATAAAGGTTTATTAGGCTATAATTGGATGCATGTCAAGAGATAACTAATATAATCGTATGCATTACTTCCACTCACTTTCATTGGTAAGAATTTACTTTGATCACACATAATCAAAAGAATGTAAGAAAGGTAGTCTAGCCATATAACCAGTAAAAAAGGGAGAACAGCTTTTGGCAGATAGCTGGTATTATCTGCAAAACACATTCTAATATCTAGATATTATCTGAACTGTGCCTCATTTTCTCCAACTATGTTACAGAAAAGGAAACCCAAATTTTAGTGACTACTAGCCATTTCTGCCATAGTTCACTTGCATTGAGTGCCCTTACTTGAACCAAAGAATACAGATTAGGAAGGAGGATGAAATTCTACTAGTATGATGACCATTATGGTACAGAAATGGATAGAGAAAGCAGTTCTCAGAAGATATGCACATGAAGTACTAAGTAGAAAATTCCATGGATGTATAATTCACTGTTCAATAAATACCTATAGAATGAATAATTAAATTATTGTTCCCTAAAAAGGAAGGTCTATAAAACTGTTAATGGACATGAGATAGATCTGTGTGTCTTGACATAAAAAGAAGACTGTACTAGATTGTTAAGTGATAAACACAGATTATAGAATGTCTATATAAAACAACACTACTCATAAATCCAAACAAATGAATATTAATAAATATATTTGCATGATAATGTCTTAAAAGTGCACTTCAAACTGTTAACAATAATTACCTCTAAGGACATTCACTTTCTCTTTATACATTTTTTTTTTTTTTTGTAGAGACAGAGTCTCACTTTATTGCCCTTGGTAGAGTGCTGTGGCGTCAACTTCCAGCTCCTGGGCTTAGGCGATTCTCTTGCCTCAGCCTCTTGAGTAGCTGGGACTACAGGCACCCACCACAATGCCCAGCTATTTTTCTGTTTTGCAGTTCAGCCGAGGCTGGGTTTGAACCCACCACCTTGGGTATATGGGGCTGGCACCCTACTCGATGAGCCACAGGCGCTGCCCAAAGAGTTGTGTGATTTGTTTTTTTTGTAGAGACAGTCTCACTTTATCACCCTCGGTAGAGTGCTGTGAAGTTACAGCTCACAGCAACCTCCAGCTCCTGGGCTCAGGTGATTCTCTTGCCTCAGCCTCCCAAGTAGCTGGGACTACAGGCACCCACCACAACGCCCGGCTATTTTTTGATGCAGTTTGGCTGGGGTTGGGTTTGAACCCACCACCCTCGGTATATGGGGCCTGCGCCCTACTTGCTGAGCCACAGGCACTGCCTCTTTATACATTTTTATCATTATTTGAAGCTTTACTATTTCATATACACTGCATTATTTGTATTATTTACAATAAATGTCCATTACTTTTATAGGGATATGTAGCAATAAAAACAAATATAATTTGAGAAAAAACTTTCTCTCTACAATGCTTCACAAATCTCTTTTCTCGGATGCATACTATTTCTTTAGCTCAGGTCTTTGTCATTTATTACCTAGATTAGAATTTAGCAAACTTTTTTTGTAAAGGGCCCTATCATAAATACATTATGCATCTCTTCTGCAACTACTCAATTCTGCTGTTGTATCTTGAAAGCAACCATGAATGATACCTAAACTAATGAGTGTGCCTCTGCTCCAATAACTTTATTTAAAACAGGTCATGGGCTATCACCTGAGCCATTGTTTGCTGACTACTGAAGTCCCCTAATTATTTCTCTGTCTCCAATCCCTTTCCTCTCTCTTTTTCATATCTTAACCCTTTTCATACATGTTATGCAATTTCTTCACACTCTGTGTTTTTGCTTAAATCTTTCCAGTCTGGAAAATTCTTAAATTTCTGGTAACCTCAAGATTACTTTTTAAGAGCCTGAATAGCCTTCATCACCAAAATAAATAATCTGATTGCTCTCTCTCTTCGGTGTTTTCAGTCTTTATACATATCTTGATTAGCATCTTCTATGATAACAATTTCCAGATGCTTCCTAGTTAGACATGAGACTACACTTTGGAATTTCTGAAAACTAACACAAGACAGAATGGAGAGTAGACATTCAGAAATGTTTGCTGAATGAATAAACATAGAGAGAGTAGTATCTGTTTGGCCTTTTAGGCTTTCAAATTAGGTACAGAAAATTGCTCTTCCCAGGAGTTCTCATTTTCTCTTTATGATCAGAACAATCAATATCTGGCAGTTTGGATCTTTCTTTCTTTCTTTTCTGCATGATTTAATGCCCACAGCAAATAAGATCATATAGCTAACATCAACTTTTTGAATCTCATTTGTCATCTGATCCAAAAATAATAAGCATTTACAAGTAATACCATTCAGGGGATAGTTCCTCCATGTTCTCTGGGCCTATTTATAAGGATTTCCCCCTAACCTAGGTTTACTAGATGGTGAGCCACTTGACTATGGGAAGTTTATTTTTGAAAGGCTAAGAAATATTTAGTGCATCAATGATGAGTCCCTAGGGAACGACATGCAAGCTCAGAATACATCCCAGGTATGCTTAGGACTATTTCACAGGGCTTCTATGTAGGAGAAATCTTACCTTATATGAAATCAATAGTGACCTTAAATCAAAAACCAGTTGTCATGGACTCACTATATGCTGCAAAAAACCTTCATTTACATTATAATATTTCATTCTAGCCTCAACCCTGTAGATGGCTATTAATCACTAACTTGCTAATGAGGAAACTGAGGCACAGGGATGTTGAGTATTTTGTCCAGTGTCATAATAAACAAGAAGGTACAGCTGAAACACAAACTCACGTCTTTCAGATTTTAAGTTCCATATTCTTTCTTCATTCATAGCTTACCTTCATTTTCCCTTAATTCTTCATATTTGTAGAAAGCCATTTCTATATTATTTATAATTTGTTATTGAACTATCCTAGCAAGTCCTGGAGCTCTTTGCACCTGACTTTCTGCTAAATAATACGGTTGATTTTTCAAACCATTGTTTAAAGGGGTTCAAATTTGCCTGTTGAGTCATTTTTAAATATGTAGAGTTGATAATTAAAAAAAATTCAAGTACCACTATATACACAGGTTTATTGGGCTGTCCCTGGGTTTTTGACTGGCTGTCAGATGGATCTGAGTGAGATGACCTGCATCTGAAAACTGAATAAACATCCATCCATAGGCATGGCAGGTGAGTGGGCTAAAACCTAAGCAACCTACACATTGCTGGCAAAGGTCAATGTTACTTACAATATTAAGAGAACTCAACAATAGATGAGATCTTCAGTAGATGCACAAAACATAATAAAAAGAACCAGAATTCTATGTATCATTCAAAAGATCCAGCCACTGATAATAGAAATCTATTGTAGGGGAAGGACTAAATGGAGAAATAAACAAGAAAGAGGCTCAGCTTCATAGAAACTGCCATACCCTGTTTTAGAAACAACTCAGACACCCACGTACAGAGAACCAGACAACTTGTCAGGAACAAGAAATGTGATGCAAAGTCAGAGTGATACCAGCTAAGTTGGTGACTTAGAGCCCCTCCTATTCCCTCTGCCCCCAAGCCAAAGTATTACAAGCAGTCATATAGGTCAAAATGTATACATAGTGGATACAATCCTCCAGTTATGAAGAGATCAGAGAAACAAAAAGACCCCATCTCTAAAAAATAGCCAGGCATTGTGGTGGGTGTCTGTAGTCCCACCTAAATCGAAAGCTGAGGCAAGAGGATTTTTGAGTTCAAGAGTTTGGGGTTGCTGTGAGCTTTGATACCACCGCACTCTACTGAGGGTGACAAAGTGAGATTCTATCTCAAAAGAAAGAAAGAAAAACAAGCAGAGAGTACAACACCTATCCTTATGAGTATCTCCTCCAGAGTGCCCATTTCCTCACATATCTCTATCTCACCCATTTCCTGCCTACCTCCTGTTTGTTTTTGCTTCTCACTGTTCAAAAGGTTTTATATAACCAAAGTATGCTTTGAGGTGTTTTTCTTAATTATTAAATAATGTTTATTTTTTCACGTTCTGATTTAAAGGGATTTGGCAGTGTACCCAGAAATGAGATCAGGTTTAATGAAAGGGGACTGAGACTCACTGGGACAAATGTGGCCGCTGCACCCATGGGGGCAGTTAGAGATCACTTTTATAGGGGGCTTCAAGGGGTGGGTACATTCCACACATTGCCTGTTACATTAGGGTCTTTAAGCACAAACTTCTGGGGGGTAGGGTGGGCTAGCCAGATCTTTTGTGTCTTTGTCTTAGGAGGAGGAGAGGACGAGAAGGGGAAAAGCATTTGTGTGTACTTGTCTTAAGCTCCCAAACACTGATTTTTTAAAATAATTGAATATATTTCAACACCAAAAGAAAAGGATATTTAATTTTTTTTCCTGGGTTAATAACCTAATGTAGAATTCCTAATCTTGCTTATTTTTAATAACAAAATAAAACCATGCTTTATTTTATTCACTAGATTGAAAATTTCCATTAATCCAAACTGCACATACTGATTTAATGGTTTTATAAAAATCTTCACACAACAAAAATTAATAGTATGCCTACCTCCTAAACATTCACAAATGATGAAATAGTAATTATTATACATTATCTTGGTAAAATATTGTACACTGACTAAAATGATATTTAAAAATGCTAAGAAGCTGATAACAAATGCTTGTATTAATAAATAAAAATCTGAACCCATGGTTACAACAGGGCAAAATTTTTATAGCCATCTGGACAAAAATGTTAAGAAAATATGGAGAAACAAAAAGTATGGGTCATAGGGAGGCAGAAAGATGATGAATTATATTTTATTTTTGGTACTATAATGTTATTTGAGCAATTAATCATATTTCTTGAAATGAAGTATATACTCCACACACATTTTTTTTATATTTATTTTTTTAATTTATTGAGATGGGTGTATAAGGTCACAGAACCCATAGTCAATTTCACAGATCCACTAACCTAAAAGTGCTTAGCTGATTAGTGGTGATACTTTTAAAAAAAAGCATTTCAAAGAATCCAGTATCTTTGGAAAATGAAAACTGTAACTTCATGTCTCTAAAACAAGAACAAAAATAGTCCATCCATGGCAGACATGATAAAGGAAGGTATCATTCAAAATAGATGAGATGGAGTAAGTTTCAGGTAAATCTCTAATTATCCCTATTTCCCAACTCCACCTTTCCCCATTCTCCTGAGAACCATTGTTTACATTGGGGTTTGAAATTTGTAATGCTCAGGATTCCAACATAGAACACCAGAAGACTAACCTTTTGCCCTTCCTCTGCTTTCTGATATATCATTTTTGGCTTCTAACTTGAATGCACATAAATCCTGAACAAAATTAAATTCTAATTATGCATTCACTCACCTTTTATTCCTTAAAAGCAGTTTCCCTATCCCTGAGTTTATAGCAGCAGTCTGATAAAGGCCTGCTTACATGTGCAATTTCATTGAATTAATACACATTTAATGGAACCATTCAGATGATTATTTTACTATTCATAATATGTAATTTGTTTCCTTTGAGAAAACATTTATTCTTCCAACAAATAACTTCAATAAAGTACAATACCATAAGATTGAATATGTGGATAGACACTTTTCATTATAAGGAAATACAAATGCTTATTAAATATATGAACTTTTCCCATAAGAACTTCTTAACCATCAGTTCTAAAAAGATAGCATAAAAGGCATTTTTATAATAGTATTAAAATCTGTGGCTGCTTAAGCTGAAATAAGATTTTAATATGAAAATGGCTACTTTCTATTGTTTATATCTTCTAATTCATTGCCACTATATTGTTTTGGCTTCTAGCTATGACCTAGTTTTCATTTTTTTTTTAATCTTCAGAGGAAAATAAAAGTACCAATAATTTTTTAAAAATATCATCAACGATGTTTATGTCAACTATACTAGAAAAAAATGAATTTTAATGACATATTCAGCAATAGCAAGGAGGCAGGAAGGTTGGAACAAAGTGAGGAACTAAGGAGGTGAGTGGAGGCAGTAAAGTATAAAGATGACCAAGGAGCAAGAAATAGGTCAAATCCAGAATGTTTGGAAACCAACGTATAAATGACATTTAGAGCCATGAGATCCTCTATCTAGTGAGAGTAGATGTAGATAATTGACTAATAGGTGATGATAGATGATAGATGGTCTAGCTCTCAATTGCTTGCCATAGACGACTGATCAAGGAAAAGGCATTTGACCTAAGCCAAAGCCACTCAGTCTTTTGTGAGTTTTTATAAACTAGAACTAAGGAAAGAGAGTCACTTTCTTAGGTGGTTATAATCATAGACCATAGTCTGTGAGGATCAAGAACTATTAGAAATAATATTCTAAACTGTGTGGAGTGATTTCTTTAGCAAGCGCTCTCAGAAAAGGAGTAAGGAAGTCAGAACAGAGCAGGGGACAGAAATTTAAACAAGTGGTCTTATGTGGATGGTATCACTATGATCCCACAAGGAAACAAAAGGTATTTGTTTGTTTAACCTGGGAAGGTTGTCTTTCATTCTAAAGCACTGAAAAACACTTGAGAAATTCAAGCATTCAGAAAACATACCATCATTGTACCGTAATTTATGTAAAGGATATACTCTA
The DNA here is from genome assembly GCA_963574655.1 of Perodicticus potto. NCBI lineage: Eukaryota > Metazoa > Chordata > Mammalia > Primates > Lorisidae > Perodicticus > Perodicticus potto. The sequence goes on from CAUYRH010079566.1 coordinate 27,509, forward strand.
ATCCTACCTAGCACTCTGGGAGGCCGATGCAGGTGAATTGCCTGAGCTCAGGAGTTTGAGACCAGCCTGAGCCAGACCCTGTTTCTAAAAAAACAGCCATGCATTGTGGCAAGCACCAGTAGTCCCAGCTACTTGGGAGGCTAAGCCAAGAGAATCAGTTGAGCCCAAGAGATTGAGGTTGCTGTAAGCTATGATGCCAAGGCACTCTACTGAGGGTGACAAAGAGAGACTGTCTAAAAAAAAAAAGAGAAACTCTAATAGTCAAATAATGAATCAAAGTAAAGACCTCAAAACAGTATATCACTGTATAGAAGGGGGGGTAGATCTTCCAGTACTTATGCTGAAACCTAGACTAAGAAACATAACTAAAATGTGTGTGTTCAGACAGGTATGCTCTGTTAGAGGAAGGGATGTGTAGGTGGCAAGAGCTTGAACCTGGGATACTTAACTCAGCTCTGTTTCTTCATGTTCTTTCCCAGTGAATGTGTTGTGTCTTCAATTATGATTTGCATTCCACAGTATAAGGCTCTATTAGTCAGAGTTCTCCAGAGAAACACAATCAATAGGAGATGTTTATTTGTTTATTTTGAGGAACTGGCTCACACACTTCACAATATCAGTTTACTCCTTGTTTTCCTTTTATGGAGGTTGTGATTACCGAAAAGTTTTACTTTGTTACCCAGAACATTTTATCAGAGTTTTTCTGCAGATCTATTTCCTTAAGGGTAACTTGTTAATGGGAAGGAATGTGAATGCCTTTTGGAAAAATCTTCATTTAGAGTAATTATCATTCAATAAGATATGTACACAAGTGTTCAAGTTCTAAGGTTGACTAATATTTCAAAAGCACAACACGTTGCTAGGTTTCCAAGCAGTCTAATCACTTGTTAAGTTTTCTGTTCTGATTCCTTCTAAATCTTACAGCTAAGCCATTTAATCTTCACTTCGATATTCCCTTCCACCTCAGATTCTGAAAATAGTCTTCACTGAAGAGTATTAGAAGCCCTAAATCAATTTGCTTTTTTAACTCAACAAACTTATTTGTGTAGTTACCCTAAGCTTGACACAGTGCAAGTCACTGATAACAAGATAGTCACGAAGATAAATAAACCACAGGTTTCACCACTGAAGTAACTGTAGTCTAATGCAGTGATCCCTTTAATGCTAATATGCATAAGAATTACCAGGGATGTTGTTAAAAATGGAGGACCTGGCCCGATTCCCAGAGATTCTGATTCTTTAGTATTTCTAGGTGATCTTGAGTAAGAGATCTCTTTGGAAACATTTTCTAGGGACCAAGTACCAAACAGAAATTTCAATATAATATCAAAGCATTGCTTGAACAATGTTTAAAATCATAGACTTTGGTATCAGACGACATGGATTTGAATCCAGTACTACTATTTGTGTAGCATTAGATAAGTTATTTAATCACTATCTGTATAAAATCCTAACTCTTAGGGTTGTTATGATGTTTTAAATAAATGATGTAACTTAAATCTAAAGAAATGAACTAACGCTTACTGTTTTACTAATTTTATTTCACTGTTGTACTTTAACAAAAGGCCTCATTCTCTTGTAGTGGGCTGACTGGCAGCCCCCAGAAAGGCATGCCCACATCCTAATCCCTATTCCTGCGAATACTGCCTTATATGGTAAAATAAGTGATTACGTTAAGGATCGTGAAAGGAGGAATTTCTTCCAGATTATCTGAGTGGGCCCTTGATGCAATCATACGTTTCTTATAAGTATAAGGCAGAGAGAATTTTGAAACAGAAGAGAAAGCAATGTGACCAGAAAGGCAGAGATTATAGAGATGTAGCCTTAAGACAAGGAACAATTCGAGCCATCAGAAGATGGAACAGGCAAGGAACAGTTTCATTCTTAAAGCCACTGGAGGGACCATTGCCCTGCTGACATTTTGATTTCAGACTTCTATCCTCTAGAACTGGGAGAGAATAAATTTCTGTTGTTTTAAGTCACCTGGTTTGTGGTGATTTGTTATAACAGCTAAAAAACAAACAAACAAAATCAAATACGAAACAATTAGCTCAGCTTGTGAATATAGGAATTGCTTTCTGAGATGAAGTAACCCGGAAAGTTACTATAGTATGTCAAACATCAAAACAGAAAACATCAAAAAAGAAAATGCTGGTCCTGGTAGCTCATAACTGTAGTCTCAGCACTTTGGAAGGATCTCAAGAGGAGTTCAAAGCCAGCCTGGGCAAGATAGTGAGACTTTGTATCTATAAAATAAATTAAAAATTAGCCAGGAAGGGCAGCATGCACCTATATGCTACCCAGGAGGCTGAGGAAAGAGGATGGCTTGAGCACAGGAGTTTGAGGTTACAGAAACCTATGATCATGCCTGGCACTCCAACCAGAGTGACAAGAGCATGACCCTGTCTCTAAAACACAAAAAGAAGAAAAAAAATTAAGAGAAAAATACACAAGACATGAACAGTATGACATTTTTTCTGAGAACTCCAAGTGACATAATATTAACAAAGTATAAACTGTGGCCACATATGGACAGGGATAAGAGATGAAATTAGAGATGTAGGCAGGTTCAATTAGGTCTTTGTTGCAGCTGAAGAGCTAAAACTTTTCTGTGCCCTTCACATCAGAGCTTTTTATTTTTATTGTTTTATTTTTAATTTTTATTTCTTTAATTTTAAAACAGGTTCTTACTATTTTGCTCACCAGGCTGGAGTATATGATCATGGCACACTGAAGCCTCAAACTATTGGCCTCAAATTATTCTCATCTGCTTCATCCAGGAAGAGGAAATCCCTACCAATCAACCTCACTTCCTCCCGCCAAATAAAATTTATAGACATTGTAAGAGTAAAAATAAGGTTTAATTTTGGATATGTCCAATGCTATGCTTTCTCAGTATAGAAATATTTACATTTTTAGTAAATATTGCTCTCTAAAACGAGCTCCTAACCCTTCCAAGTTGAGTTGTTTCTGTTCACCCAGAAGATGGTTAAACAGAAAAAGACAGAATTCTGGGATGATATCAGTTGTAGACATTAGTAATAGCCATTCATTTCAGAGGGAAGGCAATCTCAACATAC
>CAUYRH010079569.1:0-34820 GCA_963574655.1 Perodicticus potto
AAAAAGAAAGAAAGAAAAGAAAAGAAAACCAGGAACAAATATAAATACAATATTTGAAATGAAAAAAAAAGGTACCCCCCTATCTGCATAAAAAAAGACCTCCTAAATTCAGGAAAAAACAACCCCCCTTACCCACAAAAAATGGCCCTAATAACTGCAAATTAAAAAAAAAAAACAGACCTCCTAACTTCAAAAAAAAAAAAAAAAAATCCTAACTTGTTCTTACCTCAGTCCTCAGGCAGCAGCCGGCTCTGCACAGGCAAGCCCGTGAATCGTCAGATCACGAGTCTCAGTCTCACCTGAGGGTTAGGGTTAGGGTCCTACCCGAGACTGAGAGGAGGAGTCAAGAGATAGAGAAAAGGAGGGAGAAGAAGGGTGCTGCGCACATTCCACACGTGTCCTGCGGACCGGGGGGAGTTGGCTGCTAAGCAGAACAGGCAGCTGCGCCGCATGTGGCCCATAGTTTGAGGACCCCTGCACTAGACTGTTTATTGCAGCTCAGTTTACAATTGCCAAAATGTGGAAACAGCCTACATGCCCACCAACCCAGGAATGGATTAACAAGCTGTGGTATATGTACACTATGGGATACTATTCAGCCATTAAAACAAAATGGAGACTTTACAGCCTTTGTATTAATCTGGATGGAAGTGGAACACATTATTCTTAGTAAAGCATCACAAGAATGGAGAAGTATGAATCCCATGTACTCAAGTTTGATATGAGTACAATTAATGACAATTATTGACAAGATGGGGGTGAGGGAAGGGGAGAGCAGAGAGAGAAAGAATGAGAGGAAAGGAAGAGCAAAGAGAGGGAAGGAGCGAGGGGGTGGGGTCTTGGTGTGTGCCACACCTTTTGAGGGCAAAACACGATTGTAAGAGGGACTTTACCCAATAAATGCAATCAGTGTAACATGGTCTCTTGTACCCTCAATGAATCCCTAACAATAAAAAAAAAAAGAAAGATGAAAACAAAAGAAATGTTTTGAATAATGAGTTATGTTGATTATTATTTATTATGAGTCATAGGTTATTCTAATTATTGTTATTTTAAGATAAGGTTTAAGATGATTTTTGCTTTGAACTTTATGTATAAAACTGTGGTTTTGGAAATGGAAGAATAACACTTCTTGGAGAGGTTATTCTAACTGTTCTCCAGAATTACTGGCCTTCTAACAAATAAAGTAAATATGCTGGTGGGTTCGAACCCAGCCCGGGTCTGCCAAGCAACAATGACAACTACAACCAAAAAAGATCCAGGCGTTGTGGTGAACACCTGTAGTCCCAGCTACTTGGGAAGCTGAGGCAAGAGAATTGCTTAAGCCCAAGGGTATGAGGTTGATGGGAGCTGTGACGCCACAGCACTGTAATGAGAGTGAGAGTGAGACTCTGGCTCAAGAAAAAAAAAGAATACTGAGTATTGATTCTTTTGAGTGATTACAAATTTCACAAAAAATGTTGTGTCCTTATTTTAATTTGGTCTTTAAGCTTTATTTTAACGTAATTTCTTTAAATGTTATATTTCATAAATTTATTAGTCATTTTATTTCCTTAAATATTAATTACATCATGTAAATTCATGCCTTTTGATTATTTACTTTATAGTGCTTTTTATTCACTATTTAAGTTGCTTGTGTACTAGTAACTAAAGAATGAAGAGTTTCACAAATTTGGAAAGGAGAGCTTTATTTTCTGTAAAGGATTGCAGCTGGCAGCCTGGCTATCTTATAGATTGAAAAGCATAGCCTCTGCCTAGAAGTTGAACGGGACACTTGGAAAGGTAAAAGGAAAAGGAATTTATGGTGATCAGGGTGGGCCAGTATACATTTATATTTATGAGAGGAGAAACATATGCAAGTGCAATTGAGTTTCATGCCCCTCCATGGGACCCGTGTTCAAAACATGGTGGAATTAGAGTAGTCCAGGAGGGGAGTTTTCATCCTTTGACATCAGAAAGTGAAGCAGAGGACGTGAAAACCCTTTTTGCATAGACTGGTCAGAACCACTCATGGCTGGTGGTCTTTTATCAGAAAGGAACGCTGATTAGTTGTGCCAAAACTACAAAAAGGTTGGTTGACACCAGCAATGGAGTCATTCTTTCCAAAGCATTGGTTTCTCTTTAACCTTAAGGAAGAAAGCTTAATGGTGCTCTCAACAAAAAAGCAAATATATGGCTTGGCACCTGTAGCACAATGGTTATGGTGCCAGCCACAAGCACAGAGCCTGGCCAGTTCAAACCCAGCCCAGGCCTGCCAAACAACAATGACAACTGCAACAACAACAACAAAAAATGTGTGGCATTGTGGCAGGCTCCTATAGTCCCAGCTACTTGGGCGGCTGAGTCAAGAGAATCTCTTAAGTCCAAGAGTTTGATGTTGCTGTGAGCTGTGACACCATGACACTGTAAAAAGGGGCACATAGTGAGACCAACATATTGAGACTCTGTCTCAATTAAAAAAAAAAAAAAAGCAGGTATAAGGCAGCACCTGTGGCTCAGTGAGTAGGGTGCTGGCCCTATATACCCTGAGGGTGACGGGTTCAAACCCAGCCCTGGCCAAACTGCATCAAAAAATAGCCAGGCATTGTCGTGGGCGCCTGAGGTCCCAGCTTCTCGGGTGGCTGAGGCAAGAGAATTGCCTAAGCCCAAGAGCTGGAGGTTGTTATGAGCTGCAATACCACAGCACTGTGCTGTGGGCAATAAAGTGAGATTCTGTCTACAAAAAAAAAAAAAAAAAATTAGATATAAATGTTAGGATTTGGTCCCATATGCATTCTTGGTTCTTGGTGTGCTCTTAGCTAAAGAATGACCAGACCCACCAAAAGCAAGGCAGGCATGGAATAAAATTTATTGAAGAAGAGAAAGATAGGTTTACAGAGCAAGAGCAAGATAGAGGTTTACTAAGCAAAATATGTTTGCCATAAACAACAAATGGGTTCCTTTGTCATGACAAAAAGTCTGATTATGATTCTGGGTCTTTTCTATGCTATCTGGATTGGGCCATCCTCATGGTTCAGATGTTACCATGAAACCACTTTGATGGACTGTTAACAACATGATAATTAGCCTTAGGATACTCTGACAATTCTACTGTGCCTGGGCTGCCTGGCCTGGAGGGCATTCCTCCTCTACCTCAGGTGTGGCGGCTGCTCAGGATACGGTTAAGGTTGGGCAGCACCAAGACTGAGGGCCACCCTTGTCACTTCTTGTCCTTCTTCCTAGATGAACAATTAATTGCTCAAGGCAACACCAAGGCAAAACACCCACTTTGCCCATAGGAGAGTCTTGGAGTCCCTTGCTATCTACTAACATGAGATGCGTGTCCAACCTTCTGAACTGTCATGGCCGGGAACTCAGTTCTAAGACTCTCTGAGGTTCCTCTGGAAAGAGGAGATTTGCTCTGTTCTTAGGGAGGATAGGTTTTTATTTTTATTTCTCAATAGTATGCCATTTTTAATAAATTATTCCTTTAAGTTTGATTTTTGCCTCAAAGTAATTTTTTAGAATAAGAAAGATAGCATTGGAGGATTTATATAATCAAATCCATTAATATTTACCTTTGTAATTTTTTTCTATTTATTCTAGGCAGACAAAGTTCTCTGCATGAAAAGATTTAAAACTATACTTCTGTATTTTTCTAGTTTTAATATTTTTTTATTTAACTATTTGATATACATATCGTCTATGGTGGATACAAATACCTTTTCTTCCCTTAATAGAAGGCCAAGTTTCCCTGCACCTGTAATTAAATCAGCCTTTCTCGAAATTTGTTCCTTGGAACACACAATGTACAAGTTTGTTCTCTTAAAAAAAGAAGAAGAAACTTAAAAACTCTGGTCAAATCATTTAGCCAAATGCTATACGATATTTCTCTCTCTTATTACTTTATAATGCACACATGTTTTTAACATATCAAAGCCTGTGAGTGGTTCTGCAATAAAGGAGCCTGTTTAACTATTTAATTCTGTATTTTCAACTCATTTGAAGCATTTTTAAGGTATCTCTCCAGCGACAACAACAAAAATATGCAGAGTGGATCTTCACTAACGAATATTCTTTGTTTGAGGAGTCCATTAATTCAAGACATAAAAGGATGGAAAGTACATTTAGCCAACTCTTACTCCATGCTAGGTAGGTACATCGATCATCTCGGCTCAGGACACTTCTCTAAAGGAGTTATTTTTCATATGTTCATTTAAAAAAATAATTTGGATACAGGAAGCTTAAATACCTTGTTCAAAAGGGCATAGTAGTAAAGGCTACTAACATCTGAAACTGTATCAGAATTTCTCTAAAACTGATTTTTTTCCTCCCAATAAACTTCTTTCCTATTGTAAAAACCTCTTAAGGGAAAGAATACAGTCTTGCCTTTCAGATGCTCCAGTCACAAAATATCTCACAAGATACGTTCATATAAAATCCTATGATTATTCAAAATCTTTCCTTTCTAAATAGCAATTATTCCTATCCCCCACTTCATCTTTTGGGGTAAAAAGTTCTTCTTTTATTACAACTGCTAGAATTCCCTGATTCCAGATGCAGAGATGGAATAAGAACCTGAGGCTTATTAGCCCATACAATGGGTCGTTGATACAGTACATTCTGGGCAAATCAGCATCAAATGGATCATCTCGCTGGGAAGTTAATCACAAGTTAGTCAGATACAGTGAAAGAAAAGCCACTTCCACCTCTGGAGTCTGGCAAACACTATGCCTGTAAGCAATTTCCTGTTCTGCACTTTATTTGACAGAAGAACTCCAAGTTCAGTGATTAATGCAGCAACTTACGCAACCTGAAAGCAAGGAGTTAAGATTCAAGTTGGGTAATCAGTTTAAGGACGAGGAGATGGCACTGATAAAAGATTTAAACTACGTTGGATTATTTCACTACATTGCACACTGGAATGGGAACTGGGGAGTGGGGTGGATTTCTTTAGTTCACATTCATATTTTTAGCGATACAAAAAGTAAAATGAAATGCACAGAGTACAATGACACGCATTTGGTATATGCTCAACAAAAAATTCAGACCAATTGAAAAGTATTGGAAGAGTGAAATGTTGCAAATAAGAGGAAGGGAAAAAAAAGACCTTAAAACATTCCATTCTCCAAATAGACAAACTGAATCATCAGAAGCAGATAGATTTTTTTAATATCGTACAAAGAAGGACTGTGGCAGTTTTGGAAATAACTCATTTCTTTATATTCTGTCCCCCAAAGAAGAGGAATAAATGAAGATCTGAAAACATATTTTTCACATTGACTTTCAGTCATACTAGAGATCTAAAATAATTGGTATCCCACTAGCAGTGGGGACCAAGCGGTGGAGAAAATGTGGAGGAAAAAATTGGTCCTTTAGTACCTTGGCCAATTGAAGCAACCATTATAGGCATCTTGTTAAATAATTACTCTGACCCATTAGTGTTCTGGAAAGAAAAGGGACTTTTTATAGTCCTAAAATAAAGTGGTTGTAGGGGATTTCTTACCCTCAATCTAAAGGTTTTTTTAGTATTTCTTGCAGCAGATGAGGTAGAATATTTTAGGGATGTCTCTTCCTTGCGCTGGTAGTTAGAGTGAAGTTTTTTGGGTTTTGTTTGAGGACCCAAGGACTTCTAGAAAGTTAAAAGTTTCATTTTAAAGAGTAGGGACTTGGCGGCTGATTGTGGTGGCTCACACTTCTGACCTGAGCATTTTGGATGGCCAAGGCTGGAGGATTGCTTGAGGCCAGGAATTCTTTTTTTTTTTTTTTTTTGAGACAGAGCCTCAAGCTGTCACCCTGGATAGAGTGTTGTGGCATCACAGCTCACAGCAACCTCCAATTCCTGGGCTCAAGCAAGTCTCTTGACTCCGCCTCCCAAGTAGCTGGGACTACAGGCACCCGCCACAACATCCAGCCATTTTTTTTGTTTGTTTGTTTGCAGCCATCATTGTTGTTTGGCGGGCCCAGGCTGGATTTGAACCACCAGCTCAGGTGTACGTGGCTGGTGCCTTAGTCCATTGAGCCACAGGCACCGAGCCGAGGCCAGGAATTCAATAGCAGCCTGGGCCACATCTCTATAAAAAATTAAAAATCAATTAAAATGATGTGGTGGCAGGTACCTGTAGTCCTAGCTACTTGGGAGGATGAGATGGAGGATTGCTTGAGCCCAGGAAGTTGAGGTTAGAGTGACTATAATAGTACCATGGTGTATTCAAGCCTGGGTAGCATAGTAAGACCCTATCTTTAAAAAAAATTAAATTAAATTATAGAAAATGACTCTGAAAGGCTGAGGTGGATGGATCACCTGATCTCAGGAGTTCATGACCAGCCTAAACAAAGGGAGACCCTATCTCTACTAAAAATAGAAAAACTAGCTGGGCATTGTGGCAAGCACCTGTAATATCAGCTACTCATGAGGGTGAGACAAGAGTATTGCTTTAACCCAAAAGTTTGAGATTGCTGTGAGCTATGATGCCACAGCATTCAACCCCAGGGTGACTGAATGAGACTCTGTCTCAAAAAAAAAAAAAAAAAAAAAGTTACAGAAGATGAGTAGAAATTTGGTAAACAGCAACAGCCAGTCTAGAACTTGAGTTCTACTATTTACCAATTATATAAGTAGTAAACTTATTACTACTTTGACTTTGATCAGCACTTATTTAATTTAACCAAGCCTCAGTTTCATTTGGCGTAAAATGAGGAAAATAATGAAACCTACTTTATAGTGTTGTTAATAATGGCATCACAGAAATAGTGAGATAGAATATGAAAATGATAGGTGGCTATAGGCTCTCAATAAACGATAGTTCATTTCCTCCTTTCTCTATTCAGGATACCTTTGTCATGTTTTATATCACCTCAGAGCAATATCTATCAGGAACACATGACATGGTTCTCAGGATTTATTGACCTTTACTTAACAGATAGAAGTAACAGGATAAACTCTACAGAATCAGCATGGATTCAAGGCAATAATGTTCATAAAAACATTTTATCTTAATACTACCTAAGAGTCACCATTGATGTAAAGTCTCTTGAAAGATTAGAAATAATTACTAATGAGGTAAAAGGAATATGTTCTGTCTGTGTTTAGCTTCTTTCTCCTCTCTCTCTGTCTGTCTTACGGTATTCAAGCTGCTACAACAAAAGAAAATTGAGTGGGTGACTGAAACAATCCACATTTATTTCTCAGTTTTGAAGGATGAAGGTGCCAGCAGATTCAGTCCTTGGTGGAAGCTCTTTCCTGGCTTGCACCTGGTTGTCTTCTCACTGTATCTGCATGTGGAAGAGACGGAGAAAGAGAGCTCTGGTCTCATCTCACAAGGCCGCTAGTACTGTCAAGGAAGCTCTACTCTCCTGACAGCCATCAAATCTGACAACCTCACCAAGGCACCATTTCCAAACACTACCACACTGATCTTTAATATCTTTAACACATAAATCTTAGGGGACATAAAATTTGGTCCATAACATCATTTCTTCTCACTCATCAGCCCAACCCTGCTTGTCCCTTATCAATGTTTGAAATCCATTTAATTAACAAATAGCATTGCTACAGAACTATAGAAAACAGAAAGATTAGGACAAATGTGTAAGCTAACAGGATTTTTTGTTTGTTTGTTTGTTTTATATGAGTGGTAACCTTGATATACTACAAGAAATATTCAGAAATATATTTTGCAACTTGTTTATCCTGGAAGTTATTTTAGTTATTGAACTGCTATGATTGATACTACAGAGAAGAGATCAGAGAACTTTTTCTATAAAGGGCCAAATAGTAATTATGTTAGGTTTTCTGGGTCATATGTCCTTTGTCACAATTATTTAACTTTCCTATCAAAGCAGTAAAAGCAGCCATAGCAAATATATAAACATGTGAGCATAGATGTATTTTAGTAAAAGTCTATTTATGGACATAAACTTGAATTTCACATAGTTTTACATGTCCCAAAATATTACTACCCCTTTGATTTTGCTTTATCCATTAAAACATGTAAAAACCATTCTTAGCTCATGAACCTTACAAAGACAGGCAGTAGGCCGGGCATGGTGGTACCCCCCTATAATCCTAGCACTGTGGGAGGCTGAAGCAGGTGGATTGCTTGAGTTCATGAGTTCAAGACCAGACTGAGCAAAACATGAGACCCCCGCCTCTACTAGAAATAGAAAAACTGAGGCAACAGGTTCTCAAACTCCTTGAGCCCAGGAGTATGAGATTGCTCTGAGCTATGATGCCACAGCACTCTACCGAGGGCACCAACTTAAGAGTCTGTCTCAAAAAAAACAAAACAAAGACAAGCAGTAAGCTGGATCTGTCCCACAGTTTGTAGTCTGATTATTCCTACTAAATAGAACATGCTATGCTAATATAAGACTCAGAAATCTTTAAGATGGATTTTCCCTGGTTAGAACTAACCTTGAAAAATTTGTAAAGGAAATTAGGATAATGCCTTCCAATTAAAGATGGGAAATTAGGCCCGAAGTGGTGGCTCATACCTGTAATCTTAGCACTCTGGGAGGCCACAGCAAGAGGATTGCTTGAGGTCAGGAGTTCAGCTTGAGACTAGCCTGAGCAAAAGTGAGACCCCATTTTTACAAAAAATAGAAAAAATTAGCCAGGGATAGTGGCGCAGGCCTGTAGTCCCAGCTAATAGGGAGACTGAGGCAGGAAGATGTCTGAACCCAGGCATTTGAGGTTGCCGTGAGCTATGATGATGCCACAACACTCTACCCAGGGTAACAGAGAGAAACTCTGTCTCAAAAAAAAAAATAACTAATTTTAAAAAACAAAATAAAATGATGGGAGATTAAAGAGAAAAATGACATCTATTCTTTCCAAAATCCACACCAACGAATTGTATATTTTAAAGGTATATATCAACAAGGACAAAGATACTAACAGAGAACACAAAAAGCAACAAAAGATTTTGTAAGCAAAAAAGGAGATCAATAAGTCATAACAAAATTAATAAAAACTAAATCCTAAGACTACTTGAGGAAAATTTGTATGGTAGAGCCTAAAATATCTACATAACTGTCACATTCTGTGGGAAAAAAAAGAACAAAAAGAGCTGGATTTGTTGAAAGTTTCTTCAAAAGAGTTGACCTTCCCAGATACCATCCCTTTCTCTTTTGGATTGCTAGAAATTTGTTCTGCAAAGGATGAGACTATCAAAACACTAGCAGCCAGGATTAAATCCTCAAGCTGGGACACTGGAAATCTTAGACAACTCAGACTAGTCCAAGAGAAAAGTTCTCACAATACTGACAGAGATGTCCCCTCCAAATAGCTCCTCCTAATCATGCTGAGGAATAGACCTAGGAGAAAGGTCTATTGCAAACACAGAGATTTACCATCTGCTTTTTAGTGGCTCATTCTTAAATATGAGCAGAGTCTCTGACATTTGAGACAAGAGACAAAAAGAAAACAAAACAAAGCAACTTGAAGACCACAAGTTTGTGAGGATAAGGATACATCGAAAAACACCATCATTGATTCCATCATGAAGATAGTAAGGGTGTGAAACATGAATAATTTTATTTTTTTAAAAAAAGAAACATTCAATGGGAGGTTGGTCGAGAGAGGGGATTGCTTCAGTTCAGGAGTTTGAGACCTGCTTGAATAAGACTAAGACCCCAGCTTGGTGCCTGTAGCTCAGCGGCTAGGGCGTCAGCCACATACACTGGAGCTGGCGTGTTCAAACCCATCCCAGGCCTGCCAAACAACAATGACAACTACAAACAAAAAATAGCCAGATGTTGTGGCAGGTGCCTGTAGTCCCAGCTACTTGGGAAGATGAAGCAAGAGATTCTCTTAAGCCCAAGAGTTTGAGGTTGCTGTGATGTGCAACACCACGGCACTCTACTGAGGGCGACATAGTAAGACTCTGTCTCAAAAAAAAAAAGAGGGAGACCCATCTCTACTATAAATAGAAAAACTAGCCAGGTGTTGTGGTTGGTGCCTGTAGTCCCAGCTACTCAAGAGGCTGAGGTGAGAGGATCACTTAAGCCCAGGAGTTTGAAGTTGCCAGGAGCTATGAAGCCACAGCACTCCATCCAGGGCAGAGTCTCAAAATTAAAAAAGAAGAACATTCAAGGAATGTAAAGGAATTCTTGGAAAATAAACAAAAATATAATTTTAAAAATATATAATTGAGAAACTAAAGGACAGATGTTTCCCAATTTAAATAGTCTAGTAAGTTTCTAATGAAATGGATCAAGGGAAATAAAATCACATCAAGGCCCATTACTAGGAATTTTATTTTTTTTGAGACAGAGCCTCAAGTTGTCACCCTGGGTAGAGTGCCGTGGCATCACAGCTCACAGCAACCTCCATTTCCTGGGCTCAAGCAAGTCTCCTGCCTCCGCCTCCCGAGTAGCTGGGACTACAGGCGCCCGCCACAACGCCCGGCCATTTTTTGGTTGCAGCCATTACTGTTGTTTGGTGGGCCCAGGCTGGATTCGAACCCGCCAGCTCAGGTGTACATGGCTGGAGCCTTAGCCCATTGAGCCACAGGCACCGAGCCCATTACTAGGAGTTTAAAAAATTCCAAACACAAAAAGAAAATTCTATAACCTTCTAAACAGAGAAAAGTGTTTACTTACATGGATTCAGCAATTACAATGAAATCATGGCAACTTTACAACTTAAAAAAAATGGAACAATGCTTTTAAAGCTTTGAACATATGTGATTTCCACCTTGAATTCTATACACAGACAATTTATCAAATCGTGAGTGATAAATAAAGACATTTTTAACATATAAGGTCTCAACACTTTTTTCTGCACATACACAATTACTTAGGAAGTAACTAGAATGTACGTTTTCCTAGTGCGGTGTAGTAAATTGCAATGTAGTAAATTGCACTGAGGAAACATACATTCTAGTTACTTCCTAAGAAGTAGCTCTTAGGTACTTCTCACAGAAGGAGAATGGGACACAGGAAACAGGTGAAGATCCAGTATAAGGAAGAGCAAAGTAGAATCGAAGGCCCATGATCAGGTCCCATGGTGTAGCAGGCCTGGTGCGCAGAGTGGAGCAGGTCACAGAGCTCCCAGGGAAAAGTCTTTAAAAAGATGACATTTATAAAAAGGCCTGATACATTTTAATTTAGTGAGAGAAGATTCACCGCACTGAGTTGGGGGAAGTCTGGGACTGAATGAGTACAAAGAAAAACAGGCAAATGCATACACAAGACAATGTTAACTCCAGGGAAAAGTAGAGTACTACCACATGACTCAATAATGAGTAACATTTCTTCCAATCGTTAATAAACACTAAAGATTTATCCAACAAAAGCTATAAACTAAACGTAGGTATTAAGAAGAACAGCCATTGTTCATGTTTGTGGTGTGGTGTGTTAAGAGCATAACAATGCTAAATTCCCCTTCTCCACATCAGGAAGTTGATAGATAATGCCTAAAAGTAAAAATCAAGCACAGCAATCCAAACTTGTGTCTTAGACGTGGGGATAAATACCAAAAGAAGCAGCTGAATGTGAAGGGACAGTCTCTGAAGATGCCATGTGTAGGAGTAGGGAATGGAGGGGACAGAGAACAACTGTTTTTTCATTAAAAATCCTTGTCATTTATTTAACTCTTTAAAAACTGCATTCAAGTATAAATTAGTGTCAAATTAAAGGAAAGGGAAAAAAAATGTAGCTCTGTCTCACAGATTGTTTCCTGGGGCAGATTGTTTCTGCCCTTCTCTATGGAAATGTGTTGGTCTTCTGTTCAGGCATGCATTTGTCCTGGCTTCCTTAACTTTTATCTGCCAATATCATTTACTCCTGCAATTTTGTTAACTGCTAAATCAAGAAACCTATTAATATATTTTCCTGGAATCATCGGTTAACTTCTTTCCAGATATTTGTTGGAGAGTATAATTTGAAACTACTTCATGATATTTATCAAACCTTAGGTCATAAATAATGCACATCTTTTAAAGCGAAGGTTGTTTTTACTACAAACATTCCTTTAGGTCGGTAATTTTAAAATCATTTTCAGCCATGGACTCTTTTGTTTAATGAAACCTTACAAAGAAGCCCATAAGATACAACAGATTAAAGCTAAACTACTTTGATGGAAGTTGGAGTATCACTGCCTGGTCCTTTCAACAGCTCATTCACAACTTCTGATTGGGGCTTAGGGTTTTGAGATCTCAAACTTCTTCTATCTCCATGAGGCAATCTGAAGATCACTCTCCTTGGATCAAGACAGATTATCAAAGAGCCCATTAACAGAGAGTCCACCACTTGTCTCCTTCCTTCTCACCAGAGAACATGACTTATAGAGAGCTGTGCTCCATCATCATATATCGAGAGGCAGTCCTGTGAAAAGTGTGGTGAAATTTACTCTCAGGTTGTTGCTGAGTAAGTTAATAGTAATAGTTTGCTCTTTTACAAAGGATAATGTTGTCAGGTTTTAGAATCAAGAGCATATTTTCTTCCCCTAAGCACTTGATTTGCTTTAACTTATATATAATTGCTTCTTTGTATACTGGCCTAAACTATTTACCATTGCAAATGATCTTACTGGAATGATATCTGAAATGAATGAAATCTTAACAATCTTTTCTTTATATTCTTCCCTATAAGTTCTGTATGCTTTTAGGACAAACATTCTCTTATTATTCTTTAAATCCCAAAAGAACGTAGTAAAATCTAGAACATAGTAAAATGTCCTAGGACATAGTGAAATATTAATAATTCATAATGGATTTCACTAAATAATAATAAAAATATTGGAGCAGCTGGGCACAGTGGCTCACACCTGTAATCCCAGCACTGTGAGAGGCTGAGGTGGGAGGATTGCTTGTACTCAGGAGTTTAAGGCTTGTCTGAGGGTGAGTGAGACCCCAACTCATGAAAAAAATGGAAAACCTGGCTGGGCGACATGGCGAGCACCTGTAATCCCAGAAGCTTTAGAGTCTGAGGCAGCAGGATGCCCACAGCCTGAGTCTGAGGTTGCAGTGAGCTATGATGCCATTGCACTCTGCTCAGGGCATAGGGTAGAACTCTGCCTCAACAACAACAACAAAAAAAAATTGGAGGAAAAATATATAATGAAGGTCATTCCATAATAGATCCTTCCATTAACTAGTACTAGTAGCAGGTATATTGTATGACCTCTCTTTATTTTTAGTGCCTTTGAGCAAAAAGGAATATTCTCATGGAAAACTATAGGAAAAAATGTCTTAAATGCTCTGGGGTCTTGCCCTCTACTAAAGTTAGTGACAGTTGAACCTGAGAATGAAGGCTGGTCATGTGTGGTAAAGACTAAATTGAGTTAGTTCAATTTTCAGAGGTTTCACTTCCTACCAAAATTTCAGTCTTTCTTTGGTGTTAACTAACGGCAAATGTGACTAACAGCTGAGAAGAAATTCCCCAATTCTAACTAGGCTATACCAGTAAGTCTTGATTTAGGAAGATTGGAGTGCTGTTTTTATTCTGTAGTGTGTGGATCTTTCTGCCTATTTGCAAATAGCATTCATTTATTCATTCATTCTTTCTTTCATGAAAGCCACCCAGACTAACTATAGTCATGTCAGTGTGAAAAGCACCCAACTTTCCCACTACTCAAGGTACATGAAAATACTACTTCAAAGGTCTGTTATAAGCATTGACCAAGAGACCTTCATAGCAATAGCAAACAAAGGCCTATTCCAGACGTCCTCAAACTTTTTAAACAGGGGGCCAATTCTCTATCCCTCAGACCATTGGAGGGCCGGACTATAGTTTTAAAAAAAAAACTATGAACAAATTCCTATGTACACTGCACATATCTTATTTTGAAGTCAAAAACAAAACGGGACCAAATACAATTCACACCAACTCATGTGGCTCGCGGGCCGTAGTTTGAGGACCCCTGGCCTATTCAATCTACACACCTCCCTCTCTAATCTGGTCTACTGCAGGTCACATAATAGCTTAGTGAGAAATGAAATAAAAGAAGGGGTGTTTATTTGAATATAAGATGTAATGATTGCATGACAGCAATGGTCATGTCATTGGGAACAGACAAACTTGAAGTCTAAAGCTGTCTGCCTCATTTGCCTGATCTGTGAACCACATGTCCCTCTCCACTGGTTCCTACTCTTTTCCTCAGGGGAATGGTGGTAAAAAGAAGCAGCTATGATTGACAAGTTAAGGGATGGAGGAATTATACTGACAGGGACCAAGAAACAGCAATTGTTATTCTTATTTTATAGGTAAGGAACTAATGTACGGAGATGATGAATGACTTGCTCAGATCACGAGGTGTAAGCGATGGACCTAGGATGAACACACAGCCGGAGCTCTCATTCTCGTCACTGTGAGGTCATACCCTTAATGAATATGCAAAGATGAAAGCTCTTTACCTGAATCCTGCCAACCTCAGCCTCCTGGACGCCAGCTATTGCTTCCAAATCCTCAGCACTACTCAATCACTGTACCGCATCACCATAGGTTCTTTGTTACCAGGAGGCTTATAGCTCAATAACCATCAAACCTATCTTCAAACAGCGTTTGGAATCTGCATCTAAAGATTTATACCTCCTCAAAAATTATTCTAGATGGGAAGTCTTAGGATTTGTTCATTATTATAGCACCTCTGTATTGCCTATTTTCTCTGTCTTTGTTTGAATTATAATTGTTAGCATTAAATCAAACCCCGGGGGGCAGTGCTAATGCCTATAATCCTAGCACTCTGGAGGCCGAGGCAGGCAGAGTGCTTGTGCTCACAGGCTGGAGACCAGCCTGAGCAAGAGCGAGACCCCTATCTCTAGGTATGAAGTGTAGAGTATAAATGTCTTAACACAATAATTAAGAAAGTGAGGTGAAGGTTATGTTAACCAATTTGATGTAAGCATTCCAAATTGTACATAAAATCAGCATGTTGTACTCCATAAATGCATTAATGTATACATTAATTAATTAATTTAAATTTAATAATAAAATAATAAAATAAGAATAGCCACGTGCTGTGGCGGGCACCTGTAGTCCCAGCTACTGGTAGGCTGAGGCGAGAGAATCGCTTGAGCCCAAGAGACTGAGGTTGCTGTGAACTATGATGCCACAGCACTCTACCAAGGGCAATAAAGTAAGACTCTGTTTCAAAAATAAAATAAATAAATAAATCATACCCCAGCCTTGGTAATGGATTTGAGATATATTATTTACAGTTACATACCTTGGAAAGCATAAATATAGAGAATTTGGATTCTTGCTCATTTTTGGTTTTAAGTGATCTTAGATAAGTCATTCATGCCTCCAGCAAGACATAAGGCACAATTAGAGGCTTCTGATACTGATGGTGAGTTTGTACAATCCATAGTCTGGCTCCTGCCTGCTGCTGTAACCTCAAAAGTATCACTCCTCCTTGCCCCCCAAGTCCCAATTCCTTTCCCTTTAGTAACTTATCGTTCCTTGCTGTTACTCAAAAATGCCAAACTTATTTCTGCCTTAGGGCTTTGCCCTCTGGCTGGAAGTCTTTTTCCTCCAGGAACTTAAATAAATGAATCTTATACATTATTTAGTTCTCTGTTTAAATATACCATCTTCAGTGTCAGAACTCTTACCCTTAGAACCAACTCCCAGACCTTATTCTGGAATTATTCTGAAATTAAATATTCCTTGCCACAATAAAATTTAAAAGACTTCCTTGCAACCTTCTTGTCATTTTCAAATGATACTAGAAGGCACTAATTATACAGATATTGTTTCTGCCTGTGTCATATTAATAAGTAATTTGTCCCTAATGATGAAAATGAAAATTACAACAACAGTGTATTATGTTTCTGCCTTGTGCTAAGGATTGGGATAGCAATATCTATATGGAATTCCATGTATTCCTCATGACAGATAAGGAAAACAAGCTTAGATAAATTAGGTAACTTGCCTGAGGGCACAAAGTGAATATGGAGGAGAGCCCTTGGGTATTTAAACCTGGGTTTGAAAGCCCCTGTTCCTTTTCCTCCTACTTTTTGATGATATCTGATATCTAGAGGCATGGTGACCAAATTATCCATCATCAAAAGTCATGGTGTTTCCAAATGCCCATTAGGGAAAGAATAGATAGGTGTTACATGTAGATACTTATAAACTGAAATACTACACAGAAGTGAAATGGAACAAGCTCCTGCTACATATGACAACATGGGTGAATCCCACAAGTCTGTGTTAAATGGAAGAAACCAGGCAAAGCAAAATGACGGTGACACAAGTCATTGTATTTGGCTATTTCTGCGACTGAGACGAGTCACGGGGGAACCTGATTGATTCTATCTTAATATGCACACACATGCTTGTGTACATAGCATGTGTGTTAAATCTCAAGAAGGATGTTTAAGATTTGCTTACTTTTTGTGTATATGTTATACTTTAATAGAGAACCAAACTTGAACAAAAAAACTAAAACCTAAAAAGTGAAGGTATTTTTAGAAACAAGATAGAGCAGCTGAAATTATGATGGCCAGGAAAATTCAGGAGATGTAGTGTTGTAGTTACAGAAAACCCAGTAGACTGTCTTGATAGGAGTTCACAAGTGTCTCAGTAACTGACAGCTGATGGGAAGATGGAACTAACCTCTGCCATCTGTCTGAAACCACCTAAAAAAAAAAAGGGGGCTGAGCCACATAAAAATTTAGAGAAGTGCTGTGTTCCCCCTGCCTGTTTTGCTTCAGAACCACTCCTGGAATTTAATGAAGTAATTTGTCCTCAGATCTGGCTTTTCTCTGCCCACCCCCCGGCCCCCACCTTTCTTTCTAATAGCAAGAAGAAATGCCCATCAAGTTTGAATCATATTTGGCAGGGAAATAAGCTTGTTTTACTGCTGTTTGTCACTGGAATTATCTTACATTAAAAAGATTTTAGTGCAGACAGCACATTTTTTCCTTTTCATAAAAAATAGCAAGTCATAAAAACGTCACGTCATTTATGCATAAAAATATCCAAAGAGACCGAAAGGGTTGTATTAGTCTTTACTAGAGGAAAACAAGAACAAAACCAAAACGAAACAAAAAACCCCACTCACTACATGAGAAAGACTGGGAGGTCTGAATTCCTTAGGAAGAGAGTGGACGTCATTGCAGCAGTGGGGAGGTGGGGAGGGACAGTCACCCTGAAAATGACCTCAGGGTCCTCGGAGACAAACTCCAGATAGGCGACTTCCTTGAAAAGCTTTGATAAATGACATTTCTGCTAATACCAAATCAAAGGAAAAGATCAGTTTCCCCAGTGAATGGGGCTGAGCAAATCATACATCTGGGCTCTCTGGCATGCCTAGTAAATGAAATCATCCACAGAGTCTACAGAGAGTTATGTCTTTGCTGCTGAGGCTTGTTTATGGAAAAATGAGTTTTGGGGCTTGGCTTTGCTTAAGCACAGAGCCTTCTGGGCTCTGGGTACATTGGTTACTCTTTACAAAGTAGTTCTTGTGCTCAAGAGCAAGTGTCCTGATTTCAGGCCGCCGCAGGAACTCAAAGTTTTGGCCTATCGATTTTCTTCATTTCCCACGGGCTCGGCCAACACCCCTGTTTCAAAGAGCAGATTTTAAAACTATGCTCTCAGTTCACTTGGACGCTGGTGCCTCATCCGAATAAGGAAGCCAAGAAACACAGGGAGTGTATATGGTCTGGAAGCACAAAAACGTGGCAAGAAACGATGCGGCTGTTTTACAGCATCACTAGCTTCATTCATACACCTCTCCACACACACAGATGTCCCGTAAGAGTTCCGAGTTGCCTCTCTCCTCTCCTGAAATCGCCTGAGCTTTTATCGTCAGAGACGATAGGATGGATCACTTACTCTTCCAGCACTTTCCTGTGTAAATTCCAATTCCCAAGTTAAACTCTTGCAGGAAAAAAAAAAAAAAAACTAATTACTTATTGCCATTTTCTTCATTTATCAAGAATTTTATGTAAATGATATAAAAAATTGATAAAGTCCTTTAATTATGTTTCATTGTCCCAAGTTCTCTGTGGAGAACCCAGTATTTCCAGAATACATGTGATATGATGTTGGGAATTTGAAATCCTCTTGGTATTTGAGAAAATAAAATAATTCTCTAAAAATTTTATCATGAATGATGAGAAGAAACGTGGTGGGCAGAATTCAGAGTTCTCTGTCAAATATACCCTATAATTTGTGGTCTTTTACTCTCTTCTTATCTGGCAAAATGTTTCTACTTTCTCCAAAGTATGCGTGGTGAAAGTAATTCTAAGGAAATTTTCATTGCTCTCTGCCCATTTCTCTGGTCTCTTTAAGTTTTTAAATAAAAACAAATATTTTCAGGGGTGCAGATGAGAAGTAAGGGTGGAGGAGTTTGCATCGTAGCCACAATGAGGCTATCAGTGAGAATCACTACTCCCAGGGGACACCTTGGTGACCTTTCTCCACTGCACACATTCAGTAATATATTGGATCACCCAAGGAAGAGATGAACCTGAGAAAGGGTGTATTTCTCTCTTCCTCTACTTTAATATGCTTGAGGGCACCTGAGTGAGTAAAAATATCTTATGTCCAGTGAGGTCCATGAAGTTTGCAGAGCCCAGGAAGGATGCCTGGCTGGAGGTGTGTAGGGATGACCTTCATTTAGCTCATCCATATTTCCTACAGACCTCTCCCCCCACCCATTCCATTATCCATTCACTTTGCAGATATTGTATTACCATTGCAAGGGCACTTTCCAGGACTTGAAGCACTTTGGGGGCCCAGAGTTCCTTAAAGACACAGGTGACTAATTACAGTTAGGTGACTACTTAGGAAGAGTTTAACAATCTTACCATGTTACTAAAATATGTGGGGCACAGGAAATATGGTGTATCGATTCTATCTCAAAGGTATTTCTTTTTGACTACCACATACGTAAGCTGGGAGAATCACCTTCCTTAGGCTATCAGGGCACAATTTTCCAAAGTTATGCTTTCCCAACACAACTCCATGTCTGCCCTTTTGGGAAGGATAAAAAGATCCTACCAAGCAAGATGCTGTATAACTTGGTCTCTGTCTCAGGCTGTCCTTGCCAGTCTTCTTTCTCATAATGAGAAAGTTTTCAATATTTAATTTTAGAATATTTCCAGAATGGGGTCTGGGAGTTGGTTCTAAGGGTAAGAGATTCTCCTCCCATAAGCAGCAGAGAATCTCAGCCATATAGGATATTTTGACCTCTGAGACTATCCTCCAGTTTCAAATACATTATCTAACAATTTATGTTTATAACGAAAGTAGATTGGACATTTGGGGAAGAAAAATTCTTGGTCACTTAGTGATAAGTGAAAAACATTTCCTTCCCATTGAAGGATTGTAACTTCTCTAGTCTGTGCCCACCATTAGTGACCCCTCACTATTGTGACCAACGGAAACACTAATCCACATTTCCTGATGCTCTCAGCGGAGAACTAGTAAATTTAAAAAGTATAAAAAATAAATAACTTAGCGGGAAAGGTTGTGAAAAGAAGATGGTTTCGTTCAGCACATGAAAAAACACATCCCAGAAAGTCATGACATCTCAGTCTTAACTCGTGACAGCACACTTTTCCACTGGAGGCCCGGACAGTCCCTCAATTCTGAGTTACGCCCTCATGTCTTGTGTCGGGCACCACGTCAAATCCTAGCAGTTAAAAACATGAAAGGATACAGTTCCTGTCCTCCAGGATCATAGTCCAATTGGAGAGAGATGTAGATAAGTACGCATAATGAAATAACGCCTTCTCTCTCTCCACAGTGAGGACATTTGAGAAGCGCAAAGGAAGCAGAGGGGCTGGGCAGGACGGCAGACTTCACAGAGCAGGGAGAGCGTGTTCCCAGAGGCTCAGCAATGTGGCTGGGAAGACTCTGCCTGTGTTCACAGCTCAGTGGGGAAGTTCTATAAGCTCTCAAGCTCTGCAGGACTCAGTTGCCTCCTCTGCCAAATGGGGATAGTAAAGGTATCCACCTCACAGGGTAATTCTGTGGAGTGAACAGATTAAAGCACCCATAACAGCAACTCGTCTATAGGAAGTACAGATAAATGTTTAGAATCATTATGATTTGGGATTTGAAGGTGAATCAAACCTCTGTAGGCAGATAAACTTCAGAGAATAAAAGAACCTACTACTCATGAAGGAGCTTCCCTGTGTACTTACTGCTCCAAAGCTGTTAGGAGATCCTGTTTCGAATTCTCACTGACTTAAAAGGGGTGTGTTCTTGAGCAAAATGTTAACCTCTATGAGCCTCAGTCTCCTTGTCTGTAAATTGGAGGTAATACCCCCGAATACTGATGAAATAGCTGTGCTTTCCAAACTCTAAAGCTCCACCAACGGGAGGGAGTAGTGAAGTCACTTAGATGAAAAATGAGAGGGCAAGGATGCTGCTCCCTTTTGATAAAGACAAAGTACACTATTTCCCTGAGTTTCCATTTTTATATCTAAAAACTGAGATAAATAATGTTCATTTCATATGTGAGGAGTCAAAGAGGTTATTTATGCAAAGCAGGTGGTCCAGGCTGACCACAGTAAGTGTAGGAAATGCTCATTTTCTTTTCCTTCCTTTTCCTCCCAAATTCGTGAAATTATTTGGAACCTAAATTCAGGAAGAGCTGGTGTCTGAAGGACATTATGTCCTGTGTTCCCACGCTGCCAATGGAGGCCACCCCTTACTAGGATTAGGGGGCTCTAGGAAGGGACCACACGGGCAGGCTTTTCAGGTTATACAAACATACTTTGCTCCTGGCGATGTTTGTTGAAAGTTGACGGGAGATGCTCAGCGGTGTCCCCAAGGTCAGATGCAGACGGCTCTCCCACAGGGAAGTGTCATGGAGGGCTCCTGTAACTGGCAGCTGCAATTGGTTCCAAATAAATCCGTCTTACATAGAAGCGAAAGCACCTCATAAGAGGAATAGAGTTGAAATCAAATGACCTGCAGCGCACATGGGAGAGGAAGCCAGAATGGGTGCTGTTCCCAGCCACGTGGGCTGAGAGCGCACCCTCCATCCTCACACGTGTGGGCTGCGTGCTCCAGGGCAGTGCAGTGGGGGACAGGAAGACCACATCCAGAACGGGAGCGGCTCAGGCCATGGCTACCCGCTGGCTTGACTTGTGTCTCTGCATTTCCCCATGGGGGTGGATTACAACACAAGGGACATGTTTTGCTTTGAGAAACTGAAATGAAAAGAGCCTCAAAACATTCTGCCACCCATTTTGTGTTTTGAGTGATTTAGGGCTTGGATATTCCTCCATTATAGACCAAGGGGTTTTGATTATGGGAAAACATTAGGGAAGTTAGGATTATGGCAATAGAGTTAGGTTGATATGATAATGAAATAATTGTATGAAAGGTTTTGTGTTCAGGGTCAGGTATGTAGGATAACGGGAGAGGACCATGAGCCTCCACAAAGAACATACTCTATTGGGGGCTTCACTAGATAGCTTGGCACTAACACCAAAGGACTTCAGGAAAAAGGCCTGCAAAGGCCTGGCTGACTTCGGGGAAAGCTTCAGGAGAAAAGTCTGCAAGGGGGCCTGGGTAGAGCCAGAAAGGACCCCAGGAAAAAATGTCCACCAGGGTCTGAAAGGTTTGGGAAGCCATTTTAGGATAGCATGTACATTGATGCATTTATGGGGTTCAGTGTACTGATTTGATATACAATGTGAAATGCTTACATTGAACTAAGTACCACATCCATCACAATTATACATTGAGCAAAGAAGGCTAGTTCTTACAGATGTGAGATAAGAAGATTCAGCTTTTTTCCTCCCTGGCTCCTGAGATGAGTAGGGTATGAACTAATCTGCCCCACGGGAACACAGAAGATTAATTGGTTGGCATCTAGCTCCAAAGTCCATGTTCCCTTTTCCTTGGTTTCTGTAATCCTGTTAGTGATTGATAAGTATCTTAAGAAGAAAAAGTAATGAAAATAGCCAAAGGGTAATCGGGTAGGTAATGTAGAATTAGGGCATGAGACAACACAAGGAAGACGTATGTCCTTGTTGCAAACACCCATTGGCTGATCAAGAGAAGTCATAAAAATGGAATGTGTCTGGAGTTCAGGGTCTTCCCTGTCTCGCACAAAGGGCGTTGACCACTCTGGCCCACTCTATAAATTCTACTCTATTTCTATTGCCTTTATTTTCTTCATTCCCTCACCACCATCACGCACTGGGGACACTCACAGGCTGTCAGGGAGCTGGCTCCCTACATTGGATTAAATATTTTCATGGCTTCCCTAATTCTTCTTTTCTAGGATTTTGTGTTGCTAAATTTCTGTGTCCCTTACACTCATGAGGAAATGAGATCTCGTGAATAGGCAAAAGTTCTGATTAATAGTTACTATTAGTAGTATAAATAGTCCATTAATAATTTTAAAGAATTAGATTGTATTTAAATTAACCCTAAAGGACAGTGAACTCAGTTAAATTCATGTGATGAGACTTGGCAAGTATTGGAGGAAGGGAGTTATTTCTGATTTTTACTGGAAACGTAGTGGTTGAAAACCTGAAAATGCAGAAGAGGCCTTCGTGGAGACCCCAGCTCTGTTCCTTCCTAACCAAGTTATTCAACCTCTTTGGGTCTGTATTCTTCATCTGTAAAGTGGAAAAATAATAATTCATACCTACAGGATTGTCAGAGGTTTAAATGAGAGAAAAATTCATAGCATTAATATCATATAGGAAGTATATAAATGTCATATTGGAAGTATTCAATAACTATTAGCTGTTAATATCATTATTTTTATCATTGCTGCAGCTATTTTATCAATCGCCAGTGCAGTCAGTCCCTGGAGAGCCCCAGTCCAGGTATTTCTATGGATATCTGGTAACAGCTCAGGTTTTTGTCTGAAGCTCTTATATTTTTCTGTTCTGTACATTCTCCCTGTACATGTACATACTCCCCTAAATAGCACTAGCTTCTCTACCCCAGGGACTCCTGCATTTAGACATCCATCCCAGAATTCCCATTAGGCTTCAGAGACATATAAGCAATTGCCCTCTGGGATGGTCTGTACAAACCTCTCAAAATCATGGTGTTCTAAAACTGGATTCATTTTCTCCTTGAATCATTTCTTCTTTGTTGTTTCCTTTTCTCGTAAATGGCCTCCCTGCCAAACCCAAAACTTCAGAGTCACACTTGACTTCTCAGCTTTCCTCACTTCTTTCCGTCTGCACCAACACCAAACTTTAAGACCTAGTCACTTGACCTTCTCAAAGTCTCTTCATCTCTATACTGCCTCTAGTCCACTTCAGACCACTACTCTTCCCCTCTCCCAAATGGCCCAAAGAACCTCCTAATTTATTTTTCTATCGCTAAACTCACCCTCCATGAAAACAAACAGTAACCCTTCTAAAATCTGTATAGTCATAGGTGGTATTGCTTGTGCTAAGGATTTATTAATGGCCACCCCTTGCTCATAGGGTAAAACCCAGGTTCCTCAATTTGGCTTTCAAAATGATCTGTGCTCCTGCCCAGCCTGACCTCTGCCTCTGCACTCAAATCATCCTCAACTTACTTTGACTCTAAGAAATCCCCAGCTGCTTCCTCTCTTGCTTCCCAATCTTTGTGCCAGCTATTTCTTCCCTCTACTGCAAAAGTTTCCCTCTCTTTTGTTTTTTATGTTTGATTTGGAGTTTTGTTTTGGGTTTTGCACCAAGTAGCTCCAGTTTATCTGGAGGGTTTGGCTTCAGTGTCAGGTTCTGAGATGACTTCACTGCTCCTCAAACCTGGTCAAGCTGCCACTCCTCTGAGGTCCCACAGCACACTTGGCCACTGATTGCAGTACACACCCTTTTTTGTTTGTTTTTATTAAATCATAACTGCATACATTGATGCATTTATGGGGTTCAGTGTACTGATTTGATATACAATGTGAAATGCTTACATTGAACCAAGTACCACATCCATCACAATTATACTCTTTTCTTAATAGTTTTGAAATGTACCATTGCATCATGCACATTACGTGAGATCCCCCCAAATGCTCTCCCTCCTCCCCCCACCCCTCCCCCACGCTCTCCTCTTCCCTTCTACTTTCTGGACTATTGTTATGTTTTACCATTCATATGATTATATATCGATTTTGATTATGCTTGTCTGGTTACTTCCTTGTCTCCTGTGCAGGACCACCCACTCCATGAGAGCATAGTGCAAGTCTATCTTGCCCAGCTTTAAGTCCTCAGGACCTAGAACAATGCCTGATGCTAAATACAAATTTTGCGATTAATAAAGATACTAAATGTATCTAGTTGTCTTCAAATATTTTAGAGTCCATTTCTTCCTTTCAGAGTCTGAGGGTCTCAGTGTCAAAAGTCCATTTCTGTGCCCAGGAAAAAAGAAAAAAGAAAGTAATTGTGCTGATGCAGGCGGCCCCACACTTTTGAAATAGATACTTCTTTTTTTTTTTTTTTTTTTTTTTTTAAGAGACAGAGTCTCACTTTATCGCCCTTGGTAGAGTGCTGTGGCATCACAGCCCACAGCAACCTCCAACTCCTGGGCTTAGGTGATTCTCTTGTCTCAGCCTCACGAGTAGCTGGGACTACAGGCGCCCACTATTTTTAGCGCCCGGCTATTTTTTGTTGCAGTTTGGCCGGGGCTGGGTTTGAACCCGCCACCCTCAGTATATGGGTCCGGCGCCCTACCCACTGAGCCACAGGTGCCGCCCCAGAAATAAATACTTCTTGTGCCTCCTCCTCCTCACCTCCTCAAAGGAGAGCGTGGGGGAGGGGAGGGGGGAGGAGAGAGGGCATTTGGGGGGATCTCATGTAATGTGCATGATGCAATGGTACATTTCAGGATTCAAGGTTAGACATTGAGGTATGCCACCATGCACTGGAGGGTCAAGGGTGTGTGGAAAGGGGTACAGTGTTATGAAATTAGTAGAGTTGGGGGAAGGAGTCATTCTTTAACATACTCTGGAATCCTGAAGGAAATTTTTGAGTTTCCTCTTTTTCTTCTTCCTTCTCAACTCTTCTCTACCCTCACCACCCTCATCCATCTGAGAGCAAATGTGCTCGAAAAGTCCTGTCCTAGGAACTCACTAGGAGAGCCCTTCTGCTCCCCTCTTAACTATTGGGTTCTAACTCTGCAGTCTTTGTGTCTTGGCTCTGCTGGTTTTGTCAGCTGGCTTCTGACAATTCTTCAGGTCCCTGTATTAGGTCCGGCATCCTGGAAGCAGAGTCTGAGATGAAGATTTCTGTGCAAGTGATTTATTGAGGGCATGCTTCCAGGAGAAACTGCTAAGAAAGTTAGGAAAACAGGAAAAGGAAGGGGAAGAATGTAGGAAAAGATTCAGTTTCAGGTGAAACACAGCTTCATCTTAATCCCATGGAGGGCTCTAGAGAGTCAACTGTACCATAGAGTCTGTTCTATCCTGAGATGAAGGAGTCTTTTGAATCCCTACACGGATCAGTTATTGGCACAGGGCTGCTCCAGGTGGGAGCAAAGGGAGTCAGGAAATAATTTCCAGATGCTTCTGGCGTAGGCAGCTCCAATCCCCCAAGGACACTCCTCTGGTAGAGATCTCAGATGAAAGATTTTAGCAGTAGCAACCACATCTGCTGATAAAAGGAAAGCAGAGATCTGGGTGGGGGTACAGACAGGTGCTTTGCTTTTTGTTGACAACTCCTTATACCTTCTTTTAGCCTAAAGTCCTGAGTAGGTGTGCTATTTCCAAGAAGGTTTGGGGAACTTCTAGTCAGTCCTCCAATCTCTTCTCCTTCACACTCCACCCCAGCCTCCCATATTCTATGATATTAGAGACCTATGTTGAGTGCTAAAATCATGATTCACAACCCAGCCACATTCCTGGTCAGAAGCAAGGTGGGAGATTGCCATTGCCAATCTCAGCGAGAGCCACAAAGTTGAGACATTGGTAGGTATTAGCGTTACTTGAAGAGCCTGTTCTGACAGCAGTAGAATAGCCAGTTTAATGAAAGGGTGAAATGTGGCTATGTCTACATAAGTGGTTCAACTATAGAAAGAATGAATTGCACATCTTATAGAATGGAGGGCATTGACCTCTGAGCACCTGATTAGACCAAGTGTCTAGTTCCTCATGACTCAATAAATGACGGAGTTGAACTTTATGTGACCTTTCATGGTAGTGTGCAAAGTGTTTGGTGCTATTACCAGACATATTTGGGTGTAAGTCATAGCTTTGCAACTCATCAAATGTTACAGGTTGGGCAAGTTACTTTTCCTGAGACTCATCTAAAAAAGAGAGAGTACCTACATATGCAAGGTTGTTATGAAAATTAAATAGCACTGGTATGCAGTATGCCCTAAGTGCATGGAAGGCATCATTCTGAAGATATTTTCTTCTATGTAAAAAAACACTAGAGAAAAGTGGGTGCTACTGTTTTTGAGAAAAGAGAGAGAGAAAACACGTATGCATGGGCACTATTACAACTAATGCTGTTTAGGTATTTGGACACATGTATTATTTCATGAAATGCAATAATTTTTATACTTTAAAGAGTTAGAGACTGAGGAACAGAAAGTTTGTTGTTTTTTCTCTATAAAAATCAGGTAATAAATATTAATTTTACTCTTTATTCTCCTCCATGGTTACAAAGCTAAAAGAAAGCCCATTAATGCCAACTCTAGAATGAGCCAGTATCTAAGCTAACCATCTCATTTCCCATCCACTTAGCTCTTTCCAGAAAGGGCTGTGCAAACATGGAATATTGATGGGTAATATCTGCTCTCCACAGAGCAGATCTGGTCCTGCCTCTTCTGGATTCTAGGTAAGAACTCAGATCTCACGTCCCCACATAACCCTCAGAATGCCAAGATATCCAGCTGTCTGCCTTTTAGTTATGATTCATCATAAAACCAACAGATGTTTAGTTACTATTTCTCTACAAATGACCCAGAATCCTCCTCCTCCTTCCTGCAGGCAGATCCTACCTCATTAGTGACTTCCCTTGTGTGTCATTTGGAAACCAGTACTTGGACCATATGTCACACCAAAACTTTCTCTTCTTGTAAGCATTGAGTACATTATCGCCAACAGTCTTAGGAGGCTAGGAGGAAAGGAACACCTGTTCTTAGTCAAATGGCACCCAAGAACTCTGCTTTCATGTCATGCCATTTCTAAACTGCTGAGGCTCTGATTCTGTGAATATGAACAATGCCATACCTCTTTAATTCTAAAAATGTAAATTAGAATATGACACTATATTTATCAATTATAGGATCCTCCAAGGTGGATGGTACTTCATTCACTCTTTTTGTAATGATTGCTATTATCACTCTAGTTTGTAACTAGCTTTAGTATGTAAGAACTTAAAAGCAAAAGAAAGGAAGTTTGTTTACTTTGATCCCAGAACAATTCTCAGCAATCTTCATGGATTTATCTCATTTAATCTTCACTACAAATTAATAAAAGGTTGAAAGTCCTTATTATACCCATTTTACAGATAAGAAAGCTACAGTAGAGAAGATTAGACAACATCAATTAAACAGTAGGAAATGGAGCTGATATTTTATTGTAGGGCTACCTGATTCTGGCCCACAAAGTCTCAAATGCTTAACATTTTTAGCTTCACAGAGTGGCAATTGTGAGTGAAATTTATTAACTTTCTCCCCAAAGGCAAGAAAATTCTCTAGCTCTAATTGTTTGTTGCTTTCTCGGGGTTAAGTAAGTTGAGTTCCAATTAAGTTTAGAGGTAGTAGGACTTCACTACAGCAGCTCTCCCTGGCACCTGGACCATGTAGGTAGAGTACTGCAAGTTGTATATCTTTGAATACCTGCTGTACTAGTCTGCTAGGGCTACTATTGCAAAACACCACAGACTGAGTGGCTTAAGCACAGGAACTAATTTTCTCATCATTCTGGGAACTGTAAGTCTGAGATCAAGGCATTGGCAGGGTTTCTCTCTCCTGAGTCCGTCTCCTGGCCTTGCACGCAGCCTCCTTCACATGGCTGTTCTCAGGGTGTGCATGGGTCTGTGTCCTAATCTCTTCTTCTTATAAAAATACCTGTCCTGCTGGATTAAGGTCCATCCTAATGATTCCATTTTAACTTCATTACCTGTGTAAAGGCCCAGTCTCCAAAAACAGCCACATTTAGAAATACTAGAAGTTGGGATTTCAACATATGAATATTGGGGTCACAGTTCAGCCCGTAACATCAACTAAGTTCCTGGCATTGTGATGTCATTTTGGAAGATTCACAAATATACATAACCTCACATTTACCTCCCCTCTGCAAGGAATGAGTAATCAAACTACATTAGTAAAAAAAAGAAAAACTGTTACCTCACAATATTAATTTGGACTTCTCTTATTACAGATAAAAATGAACATTTCCTAATGGTTCAAGTGTCACTTAACTTTTCATTGTCTCTAAACTATTTTTAATCTATTGGGTTGTACTTTATGAATTTATAGAAATCTGTTGTGTTGCAAATATACACACACACACAAACACAAACATATAGTCTGTTTTATTTGTGCTTGGACTCTGCTTAGAGTGATTATCACATAAGCTTTTGCTAAATTTTGTCATTAATGCCATTTTTATCCACATTTACAGGTCCATTATTGTGTTTCAATATGTCCCTGCCTCCTGTTTCCTTCTCCACTCCTTCCACCAGTAATCACTGAAGGATGGCTATATGATAGGCTTCCCAGTTTAGTCTTTTTATATCAGATCACATAATAAATTCTGCTACAGATTTTGTTAAAATGTGGAATGGTACAGCACCAAGAAAGATCTAGACCAAGATTTACAAGAGCAGTGACTGAGACCTTCAATATAAATTCACTAAGTAACAATGGGGTAAAAGCACTTGAAAACAAAAGTCACAGGAAGCACTAATATAACCCATAAAGTAAAAATATACATTCTTTTCAGTCTTTTCTCATACACAAATAATTCTCTCATGGCCCCCCTTCATCTCTCTGTCTCTCGACATCCTTGCTATTTTTTCAAATTTTACTTTAAAAATCAGAAATAATCAATTACTGACTTTTAAATCTTTCTCTGTCAGCTGAGGCAAAGCATCATTTATATTTGTGAGGCTGTGAAGATTAAAATAACATCAAATAAGATTCACAAGGAGATGTTACAAACTCAAAAGCCATTATTTGCCATGAACAAAGTGCCCTTAGATTTAATGCTAACGTCTGGCCATTTTAAAAACAGTTATCTAAATATTAAAAAAAAAAAAAAAGAAACTGAGAAACCGAGTAAATTATAAAGGCTACCATAGATATGTCATCCTAGAGTTCTTGTTGGTTAGTTTTAATCTTTTCAAGTTTGTAGATGCATTGCTGGTTAAACTAGTTCCCTCACAGATGTGTCAGACATGTCTCTCTCTCACATATTTGTATTTACACATATTTATATGTGTCTTACCCATACATACATGTGTGTGTGTGAGAGAGAGCCATGTCTGACACATCTGTGAGGGAACTAGTTTTACCAGCAATGCATCTACAAACTATGTAATATATATTTCATTTTAGCCTCAGGTTGTTTTTTGTTTGTTTGTTTGTTTGTTTTTGTGGCTTTTAGCCAGGGGCTGGGTTTGAACCCGCCACCTCTGGCATATGGTACCGGTGCCCTACTCCTTTGAGTCACAGGTGCTGCCCCCTAGCCTTAGTTTTTATGTCATATATATATCACTCTATGGAAAAAGTAATATATATATATATAATTACATATATATTATGTATACATATATACATATATTACTTGTATATGTATATATATTATGTGTATGTGTGCATACATATACATATATATACATATATATTACTTTTTCCATAGACTGATATATATATGATATAAAAACTAAGGCAAAAATGAAATACATATTACAAAAGTAATACATATTTGGTAATGGCAGAGGTAAAAATCAAGGGCACCTATAAATCATCTTGCTACCCCTTGAAACATTTTCATGAAAAAGAAGGTCTTTTTTTTTTTTATTGTGTAGAGCAGGAGTCATCAAGGTTTAGGTACAGGGCCAAATAGAAAATATTTTCAGGTTTTTAGACCATACAGTGTCTATCAACATTACTTAACTTTACCATTATAGCACAAAAACTGCTCTAGATGATATGTAAATAAATAGGCATAGCTCTGTTCCCATTAAACAAGATTTCATGAAAATAGATTGCAAGCTGGGTTTAGTCCATGGGCCAGAGTTTGCTGACTCCTGTGTAGTATTTAAATGTTTGTGGCTGGGCATGGTGGCTCATGCCTATAATCCTAGCACTCTGGGAGGCCAACACAGGTGAATTGCCTGAGCTCAAGAGTTCCAGACAAGCCTGAGCAAGAGAGAGACCCCATCTCTAAAAATAGCCATGCATTGTGGTAAGCACCTATAGTCCAAGCTACTCAGGAGGCTGAGGCAAGAGGATCACTTGAACCCAAGAGACTGAGGTGGCTGTGAGCTATGATGCCAGGACACTCTACTGAGGGTGATAAAGTAAGACTGTCGCCAAAAAAATATGTTTATTGCAATATGTAACTATGTTAGATATTTTCCATTTCCTCTCCAGATCCACTTGCCATTGTTATTCACCCTGCTTTCTTTAGGGGAAATTGACTTATTTGGATTCATCACTAGACAACCTAATCTCCTGGCTTCTATTGGCGTTCCGAGAATAGGAGACCCCATTAAAAACACAGAAGGCAGGAGGAAAAGGAAAATGATAACATGGATGTCTTCTCCTGGCTTCCTTTATGCTAGGTTAACACAGGTTGGTCCTGACCCTCTACTAAAAGGTCGCAACTCTGGTCTGATGACATCTACCCCTGTAGCTACAGCCTCTGGGTTTTGCTTCTTGCTCTGGCTCCTTCTCCTTTCAGGCTGATGGGTTGTGCTCAGGGCTTCTTGACTTTACCAGCCCCTGAGTATTCCCTATTGGTTTCCCGTAAACTATTCTCACTTCAGTAAATAGACTCTTTTGTAAATTGCTTTGAATTATTCCATTTGAATGTGCCATCTGTTTCCTGCTGGGAACTTTGACGGATTTAGTGTATTTTTCCTCAAACAACTTCAAAACTTTGTAATAGCAAGATGCTATTGTATGCATTATGCAGAGGTCAGCAAATGTAAAAAAAAAAAAAAAAAAAAAAAAAACTAATTCATTTCATCTGACACCAAACCCTGGTTACTCAGTTCTCTCTCCTGTATTTCCTCAGGCTGACACCCTTCACAGGCCACACATTTGCACAGCAGGACCTGAAAACCCTTATTTGCTCAAAACAGGAGCTTATGCTATCTCCTACCTATTCCCATCCTACCATATGTAATTCTGTCAGGGTCCTGCCCCAGGGGCAGTGTTTGCTAAGACCTATGGAAACTGGTGGGGACAAACTGAAGAAATATAGAGTTAGAAATAATGGTAAAGAAAGAGACATGAGACATAAAGTAGAATTAAAGGTGGGAGCTCAGGAGTCCACTGCCCGTTTGTGAATGGCACAGAGTGTTTGCTCCACTCTGCTTTTATTGAAGTCTATATGCCCAGAACGTGAAATGAGGGAGGGAAAAAAGATGCCAGCAGTTTCTGAGTGAGCATATCAGCTCCTATTGTTATTATTATTAACTTTAAGGGTAGCCTTGAGAAATCTAAATTCTGAGTCTTGTATTGGGAGAGCCTCCTGCTTGAGATCACACACACAGTTTTCTAGGGAGGTGTTAAGCTCCGCTAGTTCCCTGTGGAGTAAAATGCCACCCATGTTAATCTCCTCTGAAGAATCATTGGGAGGGAGGAATTTTTCTCACATCACCACCACAGAGGATCTTCCTCTGCTATAAGGGATATAAGCTCTTCTGCCCATATCTTAGGGCTCCAGCTTCTCCCTTGATCTCTCTGCCCCAGGCAAATGCAAATCTCCACAATGGGTATGTGCTTTGCCTGTTTGCCAGGCAGGAAACTACTCAATTAATGTATCTTTCTATGCCTTTGCCATAGCCTCTTCTATGACCATTTTTCTTCAGAGTGCTCAGAGCCCCAGCAGGTGTGTTTGTAAGCAGTATCCCCAACAGGCTAGAATTTCAGAAAAGGAAGGAAGCTTGCTAGCAATGACTAGCTTAAATGTAAACTAGCTGACTTTTCTTTGTTCTGACTCACTCGCCTGACTCACTCACTTTTTAATTTTCCTCTTTTTCTGGGGGTGCTTTCCTTTGTCAAGAATGGGTTCTTCAGTCCCCATTCTCCCAGCAGAATTAAAAAATAGAAGTCATGCTAAAAAATAAAATGAAGTCATGCTAAAACATAAAGTATAAAAACATTTCATGGTTTAGAGGTTTTTTTCCTAAAATAATTACTTTGATACAGTAATCTTCATACCATCTGGCACCCATGGGGATTGGTAGAATCTCTAGATAAATGTAGTTTCCAGTTGCTTTGGAGTTACTATTAAAAATAGGCCTAACTAATTCTATACCCCATACTATACCATACAATGCCACACCCTGAACTCTGTAATGACTTGCTTTTAATATTGAAATACACTAATTAAAAGTAAATTATAACAAATAAAGACAAATTTCACTGACTATAATGCAGTTCCATTGTAATCTAAAACAGTTTTGCAAATACAGTGTACAGTAAAATTTTACTTAAATGCCCACTGCACTACCATATTTCTTAAACTTCAAATAACATGCATTAACACTTAAAACTATCAGAGAGAACATATGGGAGCTGTGGGAGTGATCTACTAAGCTTCAGTTTACTGACAATGCAGTGCACCAAGATTAAACTCTGATTTTTTGTTTGTTTGTGGCTGGGTTGCATGCTTATTGCTTCAAACCCATAGTTTATTATACTTTAAAAATTGGAAAATCATTTTAAAATAAAATTATTGCCCTTCTGATTTATTGGTGTCTTAAGTATGTGCTTGATCTGCCCATTGGGAAATTCAGAATTGCTTTGTAATGCCAAGGTCAAACTCTTCATCCTGGATCAAGAATTTATGATGACCTGGTCTCCCCCTACCTCTCCAACCTCATCTCCCACCATACCACCCTCAATGTTTTTGTTTTGGTCACCTATGGTCTAAGAACTTTATGGGCATTAAACCAAGTCTGGAACTATGTAATAGGGTAACTATTTCAGCCATATTTTTATACTTAAGTCTATTGTATCTATCTGTCCCTAGCTCTATTCACTACACACACACACACACACACATATACATGCATATTACAAGTTTAAGTTTGAATCACATTTTGTCCACACTTCACATAATGTGGAATGTTTCCCCTTAACACCATACACAACCCCAGCTTCTTCACCAGACTAATTCTTGTTATTCTTTGAGCTTCAACTCTATTCCACACTGATCTGTGATTATCTTTTGATATCCCTCTTTGCCACTAGACTATAAGAATCTTCAGGGCAAAGATGATTTCTTTTCCATGTTCTGTCACTTTGGCTTGATAAACTCAATTATTTCCAGTTCTTTGCAAAATATCTTGAAAGATGTAAGTCCAATGGCTAAAGTTATTCCTCAAAACTTTATAAAACTGTCAGAAAACCCTTAGCATATTCCATTCTCAACACAAGTGTTTTTCCCTTCTGATCCCAGGTTTTCCCAAGGCTTTCTCTAACAACAAAAAAAAAAATTTCTTTTAAATTTCTTCATGCCTAAGTTGAGCTTCTGGCTCAAGACATTTTCTTTACTCATTACAATCACTTATTCTTTTGTAGCAAAATCTTCTACCCAGCTCTCCAGCAGTTGTCTTGATGTACAAGTATAGTATTTCCAAGAAGGTGTGGTATATTATTTAAGGTAGTATATGAACAAACTATTATAACAGTTATAATTAATTGTATTATTTTTATGAGGTACATAACATGCCAAATCAGAAATTTCATAGTTATTATTGCTTAGGAGGAAGCTAAAATCAGAAAAAATAAACTGGTTTAATTAAAAAGCATTCGATAAGAATACAGATAACACAAATGTAATACACAAATCAACATGGTGAATCCTCAAATATGAAGGCCAGTTCAGGGTATTATTTATTTATTTTTTTTCAAGGTATTATTTTTTAAGGCTATCTTACCAGCTATACAATCATACACTAATCTAGGTGTTGCCATGAAGGTATTTTGTAGATATGAATAACATCTGTCTTTAGTTGATTTTAAGTAAGAGAGATTGTCATGTCCAGTGTGCTTGGCTCCAATTCAGTCAGTTGAAAGTCTTTAATAGCACAAGCAACGTTTCTCTGATAGGAAAGAATTCCTTAGGTGTACTGCAGAGTCTATTTATGCCCAGGTTTCTAGCTGGCTCTTCCTAATGGTCCAACCTACATATTTCAGACTTGCCTAAACAGCTTCTAAAATCATATAACCCAATACCTTGCATGGATAAATAGAGAAATGATGGATGGATAGATAGAGAGAGCCAGGTAGGTAGATGATTGATAGATAGATAGATAGATAGATAGATAGATAGATACATAGATAGATAGATAGATACATAGATAGATAGATAGATACATAGATAGATAGATAATATAGATAGGTAGGTAGGTAGGTGGGTGGGTGGATGGATAGATAGATAGATGATAAATAGATAAATAGATAGATAGATAGATAGATACTCTACTAGTTCTGTTTCTCCAATGTAGCTCTGAGTAATAAATTAAATGACTAAAGTTTTTCTTGAAGTTTTCATGGCCTGATGTAATTGCATAGTAACTCTAAGTTTCTGGAAACAATGTTTGTTTTTATTGTACATTATTATTATTATTTAAAAACTGAGGGATTGGCTCGGCGCCTGTGGCTCAATGGGCTAAGGCGCCAGCCACGTATACCTGAGCTGGCGGGTTCGAATCCAGCCTGGGCCTGCCAAACAACAATGACGGCTGCAACCAAAAAATGGCCGGGCATTGTGGCAGGCGCCTGTAGTCCCA
>CAUYRH010079571.1:0-16366 GCA_963574655.1 Perodicticus potto
TTTACATGGATGGAGCTGGAACATATTCTTCTTAGCAAAGTATCTCACGAATGGAAGAAAAAATATCCAATGTACTCAGCCCTACTATGAAGCTAATTTATAGCTTTCATATGAAGGCTAAAACCCAATTATAGCCCAAGAGTATGAGAAAAGGGGCAAGGGAGGGGAGGGGAGGGGGGAGGATGGGTAGAGGGAGGGCAATTGATGGGATCACACTTACAGGGCATCTTAGAAGGGTACAAGTGAAACTTACTAAATGCAGAATATAAATGTCTTCATATAGTGATTAAAAGGCCATGAAGGCTATGTTAAATATTTGGATGAAAATATTTCAGCTTGTATATGAAGTCAGCACATTGTGCCTCATGATTGCACTTATGTACATAATTATGATTTAATACAAAAAAAAGGAGAAAATCCAAAAGGAAAAGTTATAAAAGGATGAGAAATGTGTCTATGGCATACTGAGAAGCCAGAGTTTGGCATGATGCAATCCTGCTTTGGAAAGCAATCCACATTTGTTTCTGTTTCCAAATAGTATTTTGAATGGTAAGTCTGATGTTTACTTTTTGTAAGTATCATGTACATTTGAAATGTAATTATTGGTTGAATAAATAGTCTTTCTTTCTTAAGTTTCTAGCTAAGGAATAAAATAGAGAAATTTTTGAATACTTTAGTTAAGTATCATCTATAAGAAGCTCATCCAGTATTTTGAATGACGGAGAAATCAGGTAGTAATTTACTCTACTGAATCTTTGTAGATCATCATCGTGTGGTCATCGTAGATCTGCAGGAGTCTGCTTGTCTCTTAGTGTGACAAGCTATCAATGCCTATGACCTTTCCTTGAAGGTTGGCTGGTTAAGGTATAAGGTTAGGAAACAGACTGATGAGCTCCTACAGGATTCAAAGATGACAAAGAACAATATTGTTTGTTAATTGATCAGCATTATTGAGCAGCAGCTTTGTCCTAGGAGCTGTTGTAGGCACCAGGATTTATCAGTTAAAGAAACAAGACCCAGGTAAGGTTCTTGCTCTTAGGACCTTAGATTTTATCAAAGGAAGTTATACAGGAGTGCAGGGCTGAGAGGATGCTGCAGGTTTAAGAAGGGGGTCAGGAGCAGGCCTCACTGTGGAGTAATATTGTGCTGCATCTTCTTCCTCATCTTCTCCGTGTGCTGCTTTATAGGAAGTGAGGAAATAGCTTTGTCATCTCAAAGCAACTTCAGTTTTCTTTGGTCTGACTTTGTTTCTGAAGGTTGTCCTTCAAAAATGATTATTTCTTTGACTTTCTAACACACGTTTCAGACCCTTGCTAATCCTTGAAACAAATGAGTCAGAAGCAACATTTACTGAAAACCAGGATGGAAATTTTCCCCTGAGGGTTTTTGATATTTAAAGCAGAGCGTGGAATTCAGGTTTTGCTGTGAGTTTTAAAGTGCAGAATTCAAGTTTGTGCGTCAGTGTTGGGTCAAGAATGTTTCATATGTGTATTCACTCATCATACAATTGTTTGAAGAGATTTTAGTTCCTAATTAAAAACAGCACAATTGCTGCTCATTTCTTTATCAGCAATTTGGGTAGAGGAGTTAGTATAATTAGATTATTCTTGCATTTAGATTTGTATTTTTACATTGTTAGGGAGTGCTTAAAAGCAGAAAAGTCAAATGGCTTGACATTTTTGGTATCCTTCCAATTTTGAAACTTTTTGTACCTATAAATATTAATCTTCTCTGGTGTCTTAATTACCCCATTACCTATGGTTTGCCAAAAGAACCACCATAGTTGACCACTTCCCTGTACTGATCACTTCCTGAGTCTACCTCATTTTCATAGACTGGAAATGCACCACATGTACGTATCAGTACCGTAGGCTTAGTTCCTTATGTTGACCACCTCTGTATGTTGACCAGTTTGTTACAGTCCCATGGGTGGTCAATTTACAGAGGTTCTACTGTAATAAGTTGTATATGATTACATTAATGTCTATAAATTTGCAATTAGAATCATACTTACTTGAAATACTATAACTTCCTTTTGGTTAAAGATTTATTTCTTTTTAAAAAAACATTTTAAAAATGTGTCTAATATTCCCAGGCATTAATTTGCATTCAAATTAAAGATATCAAATATGTTTTGCATTTTTAAGACTGACAAGAAATTTGTAACCTTTTTTTGATATGCCATATAGTACTAATTTCCCACTTTTAAATAGGATTGGATGACATCTCCCAGTTATTGGTTGGGAAAGATTTTTGTGCATACCATACATTTAAGATAGTCTTAGGTTGGGCAGAGTGACTCTTGCCTATAATCCCAGCATATTGATAAGCTACAATAGAAGGATGGCTTGAGGCCAGAAGTTTGAGACTAGCCTGGGCAACATAGTAAGAATGCCATCTCTACAAAAATAAAAATAAATTAAGCATGCACCTGTTGTCTCAACTATTTGGGAAACTGAGGCAGGAGGATCACCTGAGCATAGGTATTTGAGGTTGAAGTGAACTATGATCATACTACTGTACTCTAGCCTGGGTGACAGCAAGCTCCTATCTCAAAAAAAAGCTTTTACTGGTTTTACTAAGAATGTCAACCTACCTTGTCCCTGAGGAGTGTCCAAATATAATGGTCTTTCTCCACTAAATTTGGTGTTATACTAGTATATTTTCCATAGATTTAATAAAGCTTTAAAAAAATTCTGTCTTCTGTTTTCTCTGAGAGATATCTCTGACCATTTTGCTATGAGCTTAAATTCATTTTGTCTCTGAGATCATTATGCTCCATTTCCAGCTCTACTCTAATTCAGCTGTGTGATTGAGTAAAGTCTCTTTGGGCCTCTTGAGTTCTCATGTGTAAAATGTATAAAATGACCCTTCACAGTGTTCCAAATATGGGATGCCATCTAATCTGGGAGTGCAGAATGGACAGATGTGGGAAGTCTGACATGATCATTGAGTGTTGACCGTCCATTCTCTGACTTCAGGCAGACCTAGCCTTTACATTGATTCCCACTCCCACCTGCCCCATGCATGTACCATGGGCCACCAGCTCTGTGAACCGAGAGGGTCCTTGAATAAAGTGTTCCATAGTCAAATTAGCTTGAAAACTGCGATGTTCTCTGTTCCTTTCTTGGAGGGATGTAATGCACATTTGCATTTTACAGGCTCTGTGAAATCTGTGGCTAAGAGGAAAGCAGGGGGGACCTCATTTAACTTTGGGTGACCATGCCACCTTTTAATATGAAACAAATATTAACTTGCCTACAACTGGTGTTCTGAAGAATACTGCTTTAAATTATTTCCTGTAGGTAATTCTTGATTTAAATGACATCCAGAGAAAGGAATGTAATAGACATTGCTTCAAACTAACCGTCAGTATTATCTAGTTTCTTGTTAAAGGGTGTTCTGTCTGTGAAGATGGTTTCTGTAGACTATTTGTTTAGTTTTAGTCTATAGAAGAAAATATAAAGCAAGAGAAACTGGACATATAAGACAAAAAATGGGAGTAGCTGTCACTAGCATGACTGAAGACGTAGATTACTGAGTCAAAGCAGTTGATATGTTGGGATTGCAGGGAGAGAGGTGTGCCAGAATTACTTGTTTTATTCTGAAGGTTAAATATCTCAGGGATGATAGTCTACTACTGATATGCAACAAGTACCTATCTGTCTCTCTTTTTTGCCTGTGTATTTAAATAACCCAAATATGAAAATTAAAATTTTCCTTTTCTGGCTTTCGCAACGCTCTCTTTCAGATAGTGCTACACTATGTTAATTAAAGTGAAAGAAAAAAATTCACAAAAGTCAGTTATCAATGTAATAGAAATTTGTAGGTTTGCTCCCTATGGGCAATATTTGCCTCTGATTTATTTTGAAAATGATTTCTGTCAGCCGTGAGTTAAGGAATAATAAAAACACAGTTGTTGCTTGTTTTTGTAACCTAGATAATTTCACCTGAAAAGAATTGGTATGTTGGGCATGGCCTATTTACCTTCCAGATTAAAGACAGGATGTGCTGAGCAAAAAGAAAATAAAGTCCAGCCATATTTTTGCCATTTTTCCATTACATTCTGTTGGCTCTAGGTAGTTAGAACTCCTTTTACTATTCATTTCTCTGAGCCAAATGGATTTTCCAATGTTTGAAAAGTAAGAGGAAATATAAAACTTTTTAGACCAAGCCCTTCTTTCCCTTGGGGCCTGTTGGGTGACCTTTAAGAAAAACCCACAGATGGCTTGGGAGACTGTCTTAGTCTATTTTGTTTTGCTTTAACAGAATACCTGAGACTGGTAATTTATAAAGAAAAGAGGTTTATTTAGCTCGTGGTTCTGCAGGCAGGGAAGTCTGAGAAGCATGGTGCAGCTATCTGGTGAGGCCCACATGTTAGGTTGAAACACGGTCCAGAGAAGGGCCAAGGGGAAGCAGAAACATGGGAAGAGACCAACCCCCAGGGGCTTCTTGTCTATATAACAATGTACTCTGATGGGAACGAATCCAGTGCTGTAAGAAATAATAACCCAGAGTGAGAAGTCACTCACTATCATGAGAATGGCTCCAAGCAATTCACGAGGGATCTGCCCCATGACCCAGACACCTTCCGTTAGACCCCATATCCCCACACCACCAAATTGGGGATCAGATTTAAACACAAGTTTTAATGGGGCTAGACAAAGCATGCCCAAATCCTAACAGAAACATTTACCATTTGGGAAGATTTGCATCATGAATGTGTGCGTACGCGTGCATGTGCACAGACACAGGTTGGTAACTTACAGACGAAGCGGAGGACCTGCAGTGGTTCTCACCTGAGTTCTGACATCAGCAGGAGGAGAAATGAATGTCCTTTCCCCTTCCCACCTCCACTTCTCCCTTGTGGCATGGTATAGTGGTTAAGAGTGCAGATAATGGACGCACAAAGACTCAATCTCAAGTTCAGGTTTTGCCGTTTAATGGTGTATGAATTTGGGCAAGTTCTTTGACCTGTAAGAGAGAGGGAGGGGTTGGTAATACCCATCTTAGAGTATATTAGGAGGCATCGAATAAAAATTCTATTAAAGCATCTAGGACGGTGCCAACCCCATAGTAAGTTTGTATTATCATTATTCCTTTCTTTCCTAAGTTCCAACTGAACTGTTCTATTTTTCAAAAATGTTTTAGAGAAAGGAAGCCCTGTTGAGTCCAGGCATCCTCAACAGTCTTTCATAAAACAGGAATTATACAAATGATTTCAACCTCACTACTATTCTGAGACACCTGGAGACGAGCAGTTAGGATAGAGACAGAAATTTCTCTGTTGGATATGTTCAAAGTGTGGCTTACAGGTGGATGTTTAAACTAAAGTAGGACTCACGGGGGAGAAACACCAATACAACTTTGGGAATAAGGAGCTAAATACATTTCTGGGGTGTGTAGAAGATTCAGAGGCAAGGGGTTTTCAAACTACCATTTATTTTTTTATTTTTTAAATAACAACAATGTCTAAGGTAAGGACTAGAAACAAAACTTCATTAAGAACAAACAAAGATAAATACAATTGGAAAAGAAATCAGATGATTGCTGCAGCAAAATATTGAGCAATAATAATAATAATAATGATAATGCAAAAAAAGTAACGTTCACATTGTCAGCTGAAATTATGTCTATCATAGAATGCTTTGACTCTGAGGTTCAGTATAGGAGTCATCAGTTAACTTCTTTTTTTTCCCAAAGTCTCAAAAAATAGAGAGTATTTATTTTTATAAGTAAAAATAGAAGATAATTTCAAAAAACAGTTCATGCCAAATCT
Organism: Perodicticus potto; assembly: GCA_963574655.1. Classification (NCBI taxonomy): domain Eukaryota; kingdom Metazoa; phylum Chordata; class Mammalia; order Primates; family Lorisidae; genus Perodicticus; species Perodicticus potto. The sequence goes on from CAUYRH010079571.1 coordinate 5,780, forward strand.
TATAGACAATAGAAAAAGAATTATTTCAAAATCATTCTACTTTGTCTAGATATACCTGATATTAAAATTGGAAAAAATATATTATTATAAAGGGAAATTACAAACATATTTCACTTATAAATGAGGATGCAATATCCTAAACAACATATTAAGTTGAATTAAAAATTATTGTTCAAATAGTGTACTTTGGTTTTTATATTTAAGAGCTGCTTACTTCCAAGAATGTAATAGTATACTTACTTGTTGGTTTGATATGGTAGTCTAGAGTAATCATTTAAAATACCTTTTCTGAAGAACTCTATAGAGCTTCAAGGAATAATGAGGTATCTTACTCCAGGTCAGTATAACAGAACAATTTTCTGTCCCTTTTTCAGGTCACGCTACCTGCAACTTTTCTTCAGGCTTTTAAATTTATTGGCACTCCAGATTTTCATGTCTTCTATAACTGTTAGGTGGACAGAAGTGAATTCTTTCATTTGATAAAAGTAAATTCAAAGCACTCTGTTATTCTTTTAGTTTCTGGTACTAAAATATACTTGCTCCTAAGGTTGGTTTTATGTAATATTAGTATACCTGCTGCTTATTGCTATTCAGAGATTTAATGATAAATGCTATGATGACTTTGTATTTATTAGTCAAGTCTCTGGTTTAAAATGCCCACTTCAATACTATATTTTTCCACTTACAACTGAGTTGGTGCAGAGTCAGATGGCATCTGCCGAATAAGAGCAAATAGTAACATGAGAAATGGATTAGAGATGACTCAAGGAAGAGCTGGCTTCCTGGACCTATGATCTCATCCATGCCTAATGCTCACCACTTACTTATTCAAGGAAAGTAGTAAACTGTGGCAAGAGAGGAAAGAGCAGCAAAAGAAAGCCATGCTATTAAGGCCCTAATGTCTTTGTCATAGCATCATAGTCCCAGAATTGGAATGGACCTTAGATCAATTAAAATAGTTCCCCCACCTTCTTAATGAATGAAGTCCTTTTCCTGGATACCAGACTGGTTTGGCATTTAAGAGAATAGGTCTTAATTCTGGTAGCCCCAGCTTCATTTATTTGGCAAATATTTACTGTGTCTTGCACAGTTCTGATGGTTAGGGCACAGCAGTGAATGATCAGGTCAAGGCCCATTTTTCAAATAGCTCAATTTTTAGTGCTTGACACAGATGCTAACAAGTAAATACAGAAGTTAGATGATGGTATGTGCTCTGGAGAAATGAAGTATGGTGAAGGGGCTAGGGAGGGCTGTGGGGAAGGGGTTTTCTACTTCATATTAGATGGTCCCACTGATAAGATATTATTTAAGCACAGACTTGAAAGTAATAGGGAACAAGCCATACAGATGTCTGGGAGAAGAGTATTTTAGGCAGAGGCAAACAGTATGGAGGTTTTAAACTGGGAGTGTTCTTAGTGTGTTTTGATATAGCAGGTGGGGCTGGAGAAGTGTGTGTGTGTGGGTGAGTGTGATTTGTGTAAGGAAAGTAGGAAGAGATAAAGGATAAGTCCCATGATCAGCATCTACAAGCTGGAGATTCGGGAGACCCAGTGGTGTCCTTCCATTCTGAGTCTGGGGACCTGAGAACCAAGAGAGCTAATGGTATGAGTCTCAGTCTAATGGCAGGAGAGACTCTGTGTCCTAGTTCAGGCAGTCAGATAGAGAGAGTGTATTCTCCTTTCCTCCATCTTTTTGTTCTATTTAGGCCATCAATGGATTTGATGATGCTCATCTACAATGGGGAGGACCATTTGCTTTACTCAGTCTACTGGTTTAAATGACAGCCTCATTCAGGAGCATCCTCAAAGACACACCTAGACATGATGTTTAACCAAGTATCTGGGTACCCTGTGACCCAGTCAAGTTATCACATAAAATTAACCATGACAATCACACTTGCTGCTTCATAAAGAAAAAACTACAGGAGCAGCATAAAGGCAAGATAACTAGTCAGAAGGCAAACATAATAGCTCAGGTCAGAGATGATAGTGGTTTGGAGCAGGTAGTAGCTGTTAATATCTTTGGGTAGTCTAAGTCTTCATTTTCTTTCATATGATATAGGGATAATGATCATTACATAAGATATAGAGAATTTTATAGTATGTAATCTAGATAGAACACTTAGTACAATACTTGGAATACAGCTGGCAGTTTATGCTCTGCTCTTTTTAGTGTGGTCATCTAGTTTTTGACTGAAAACCTCCAAGATTGGGACATACTGCAACACTGGATATTTAATTATTAGAAATTCTAAATTTAAAATATCTTTTCTTCTACATTGATTTGAAACTATGAATGCTAATTCTTCTCTTCAAAACAAAATTCATTGGAGTCTAGTTTTCCTGTTAGTGTGAAATCTGATTCTATTTACTGAGTTTCTATTATTTGCATGAAGGCCAAAGATTAGATTACTTATTAAAAATTCTCCTACAGTGCTCAGTCCAATGTGAGATGTAGTGACCTATCTGGGGCAGTCTTGAAAATTAAGTCTAGCTCTCATTTAATTTCTGTCACTAACTCTATGATTGAGCAAATCATTTATCTGTATTTCCCTCATGTGTCAAATGATGGCTTGGATTGGGATCTTTCTAAATAATTCATGAGATTTTTTTTCTTCATAGTTCTCTCTACTTTAAACTGAGACTCCTTAATTACTTTAACCAGCCAAATTATTGTCCTGTTGGAGGTTTCAGTTTGCTAAGGGAGATAATACTAACTACTTTTTAAATATGCATTTATCTTCCACATTTAGATCCTGTAGTTAAGTGAGCAAGGCTAGGTGTGGTAGCTCACTCCTGTAATCCTAGCACTCTGGAATGCTGAGGCAGGAGGATCCCTTGAATTCAGGAGTTTGAGCCCAGGCTGAGGAAGAATAAGACCCCCTTCTATACAAAAAATAGAAAAATTAGCTGAGTGGTGATAGGTGCCTGCAGTCTTTGGGAGGCTGAGGCAGGAGGATTGCTTGAGCCCAGGAGTTTGAGGTTCCAGTGAGCTGTGATGATGGCACTGCACTCTAGCTTGGGTGACAGAATGACACCTTGTCTCAAAAAAAACCCCATTAGATAAAAAACATTTAAAAATTAAAAAAATCGATAACAATATTTTATTTCATTTGGAATGGAAACAAATGGAGTGAACACTGTAGTATTTGTTTAGAGCCTTCTTCTGGGTAGTGTTCGAATCCCATTTTCCCTTTCCCAGGAACTGGCCTGCTGGCCAGCGACTAATTATTGCAAGGATATGAAGGTCTTTCCCTCTTGGCTAAATAAGGGGCAGCTTTTAAGGGGAAATCCCACTTCCAAAGCACCTCGCTGGGGTTGTAGGACTAGCTCAGACCCTGGGTGCAGCTGTCCCTTGGGTCGGGATCTCCTTCTCTGCCCAGTTCTACATCCTCACTTCCTTATAGGCATGACTTTGGTGAGAGTACACCCCTAAAATCTTCTATATGGAATTCTTCATCTCAGAATCTATTTCTAGGGGACATAGTTAAAGACATATATCCTTGAATTACTATTTTCTCTCATAAAGCCCCTAGCTATGTAATCCAGAAAAATGTTTCCTTTTTCTCCCCAAATAAGCATCTCATGATTTTTATAGTCTTTTTTTCCTCCCTTTGCCTCTAGTTTAACTAATAAAGTATAGGGGAAAACACTTAATTGTGTCATTGTTCTGCTTTATTAGTATATTTACACAATTCTATAGAAACTGGAAAATTCTCCTTTTTTTTTCTGGTACATCTCTTTATACTTTACCTTCTTAGAATGGGTAGATTAGCAAAATATACTTGATTCTCTCCCCTCCTTGGGCTGATGTAATTCTTTTGAAACAAACTTTGCTTGCACAACATTCTTGACTTCAATCATAGATTCGACAAGTATTTCAAGCTTTTCTATGTTCTCTGAGGAAATCATATGGCATTAGGGTGGGAGGTGGTTTGCTATAATATGAAACAAGATTTTATTTCTTTTTTATAAAGTTATAAAAACATGATAGTTTGGTAATCTGTGCTTGTATGTTGTGTAGACCTTCTTTTAAAAGCATGAGTTTGCCAAAGTTTAATTCTTCAAACTGCATTTCAGAAAATGATGGGCTGGCCAAACATGTAAACCATGATCAGTGAGCAAACAAAAGTGGCCTAACCATGGTAGAACTTTCTGCTATAGCCAGGAACTCATAAAAGTTTATTATTATTATTTTTTTGCAGTTTTACTCTTATTCTAGTTTCTTCTAAGTCTATTTGCATCTTCATGTAGATTCTACGTATCCATTTGGTGCTACTGTGTGCCAGGCTCTGTAATAATTGTGGAGCAAATGGCAGGCACCACACAGAACTGATTCTGCTCTCATGTGGGCAGCAGATCCTCTGATAAAGGAAGTACAGTGAGATATGGGAACCCACACAAACTAGACCCAGGGACAGCAGGAAGGCTTCCTGCGGGCTGAGACTGAAAGATGAATAGGAATTGACAGATGCATGTGTTGGTGGACTGTGAGTGAGACAAGTGCTCCCAATGGGAAGTCTTGTACACCATGTTTAAATCGCTCTATGGAGACACTGGAAGGCTTTGTATGGGAGTGAGATAGGGGGAAGGGCTTTGGTATAGGGTGGAGAATGGACCAAAAGTGGGCAAGACAGGAGTGGTATGAAGGAAGCGAGATGGGTTAGGGGAGAACTTGGACAACACCCTCATCAACTTAGGCTATACAAATTGTGGTTGACTGTAACTTTGATGTCTGGAGCATTTGCTTTTATGTCCTACATTCCTCCTTTTTGATATCTATTTGGGATACTGTCAGATTTACAGAATACCCCTATCATTATTAAGGATGTTTGTGCTCTTACTTGAATCCTGTTTCTTTGTGCTGATGTTCAAGTTCTCCTGCTAACTATCACAGAGCACCTATCCTTTTAATATGAACTAAATAAAGCGTACTTCCTTGTCTCCTTCCTAGAATACTTCTCTTTCCTTTCTTTCTTGAATTCCAACAGCTTGACGCCTAGTGATGTTTCATTGCCTGGTCAAGGCACACCTCCATTCGTTATTTAAACAATACTTATTTTGATAAGCAGCATGCTAGGTCATAGGGGATTTATGAGTGAAAGATGCAAGCATGCTTTCTTTCCTGGTAGCATTGGCTACCCTAGTGTAAAATGGTTATTTCTTCTCCGAAAGCATTTAGCATTTAAATCTAATTAAATAGAATTCACACAGATTTCTCTATTGCCTTGTCTTCTAGCTGTTTGACATAGATCCGTTTTATCTTTCCACTTAGAGTAAAAGAAAGGCAAGTAGGCATCCCTGGTCGTCATTGTTGTCACAGTAATAATACCTAGCATTTATTGAACACTTACTCAGTACAAGGCATTGTCCTAAGAGCTTTAACCCATTTTATCCGTGTAATAACCCAAATTGGGCATTAAAATTATCCCTATTTTAAAGATTATGAAGTTGATACACAGTGAATTTTTTCCTACTATTGTCGACTACTTTTTTTCTTATATTGTGGGTTCTAGATAGGCACCATACCTCTTGGGATCAAAAAACTTGTAAGTTTTTTGTATTGTACATCTGTGTTTGAAGGCCCAGTCAGCCATCCCAACAAACCACTCACTTAATTGCCAATTTCTAAGAAGTACTTAGGATAGGCAGGGGTGGGGTGATACTCTGCCTTTACCAGATAGCTGCTCCAGTTAACTTCAGTTATTTCTACAAAGTTTACAGTAACTTATGGGTGGGATATGTAGGGTTTTAGTTCTTCTTTATCTCTTTGTAGAACTTGTATGCAAATGAAGGGCCCCCATCAGAAGACTCTGCAAGAAAAGCCCGCATGCTCACGTGGCTGATGGCTGAATTTTCTCTTTCTTTCAGATTCCAACACAGAATGGGCTTTCAGGTCTTAGACCCAGACTTCAGATAAATGCAATATTTTTGGTGACTAATTTTAGGTACAGTGATGGGGGTAGAGAATTTTATTTGAAGTATAGTAAAACCTCAGTTACTTCTTTCCCTTCCTCCTATCCCATTTTTTTTGCCTCTTTTTATTTATTTATTTTTACTGTTTGGGATTCATTGAGGGTACAAAGAATTAGGTTACACTGATTGCGTTTGTTAGGTAAAGTCCCTCTTATAATTGTGTCCTGCCCCCAAGAGAAGTGTCATACACCACAATCTCCCCTTCCTCCTCTCTCCCTTGCCTTTTTTAAAATTGAAGACTAGTTTTAAATTATAAATGTTTACATAGTGATTTTAAAACAAAGTAAAACAAAAACCTAAAAAAGTGCTGAGTGTGTGAACAGCTCACCTGTATCCCCATCCAGACCATAAACACGTGTATGGAAATGTATTCATATGCACCACTTAAAAGAGAAATAGGCTGTTTATCTATACATACTTTTCTTTAACTTGAGTTTTCCGAATTTAACTTAGTATGTTGTTTACATGTTTCTGTATAGAAATATACAGACTTATCTTCCTTTTAGAGTGTTATATAGGATTCTATAGTATATGTGTATCAAAATTTATGTAAGTAGGCCATTCTAGTTGCCATTTTTGCTATTATAAATAAAAATTACTGTACTTATATAAATATACACGTATCTCTTACTTTGATCACTTTTTAGACATAGAATTGCCTAATCAAAAAATATGTACATTTTAAGTCAATATGTGTTGCCAAAGTACCTTCCCAAACTGTCACACCAGTTTAGCAATCCCACCAATAGTGTAGGAAAACATTCTTTTGACACTTGGGGTATTTTTAAACTTTTCACTTTTCCTAATCTGTTATGTTAAAAGAACATAACTCACTGTTTAATCCATGCTTCCTCTTTTAAGGAGGAAGCAAGTTTTAGCAAATAAAGCTCATCTAATAAATCTGTCTTTAAAAAATGTACAATACTTTCAGTGCCAGTATAGTTTCAACTGATTTTATACTTTGGTATTCACAAAATAGGCCATATCTTGAAAAGTATATTACATATGCCAGATATGAATGAAGGGAAAAAAGGATGTTTACAGTGATGTTTTTAGGGGAGTGGGAAATACTTTATCACATTAAAAAGTTTGTGTTTAGGGTCAATCTGTTACAAAGTAAGAAAAGGAAATTTAAACATTTAGGCAAGCTTAAAAAAGGGTGTGAATTGACTAGAAAATTCAGTTAATTCCAAAATCCCCTTTTCTGAACCTTTCAGTTCATCAAAGATTGGTTATGTAAGGCTTATATTGTGGATTCCAGATAGGCACCATACCTCTTGGGATCAGGTGAGACACAGTCAGTGCCTCTCTTCCATAGAAATAAAAAGCTCTGTGTTAACTGAAACCTGAATGATGTTGAATCATTTCTATCCCCCCCCCAGTAAGGAGGTCCTTTTGGTTTGACTCTTCTGGAAAGCATGTGTGAGTTATTTACCATGTGAACATGGGATGTTTATTCAATCTCTCTGAACCTCAGTTTATTCATCTGTAAAAAAGAAAAAAAGCAAAGAAAGGAGAGTATTTACCATGTAACATGCAAGGGTACTCTGTTTTCCTTTTCATTTACTCTCTCCAATTGTACAGAAAAAAAAAAAACAATGCAGAGGTAAGTAACTTGACCAAGATCCATACTCAATTCCTGTATCATAGCATTGTTTGCAGGAAATAAGAACAATGTCTGTGAAAATATGTATTGTACTGCCTAGCACATCGTATGTGTACCCATGTATTTTCAGATGTTGAAACTGAAGTCAAGGTTCAAGCCCAGGCCTCTGCCTTAAAGACTGATGTTTTTTTTTTTTTTTTGAGACAGAATCTTAACCTGTCTCCCTGGGTAGAGTACTATGGTGTCACAGCTCACAGCAACCTCAAACTCTTGGGCTTAAGTGATTCTTTTGCCTCAGCCTTCCAAGTAGCTGGGACTACAGGTGCCTGCCACAACACCCGGCCATTTTTTTGTTGTCATTGTTGTATTTAGCTGGCCCAGTCTGGGTTCACACCCACCACCCTTGGTGTATGTGGCTGGCACCCTGCCTATTGAGCTATGAGTGCTGCCCTACCATAGCAGATTCTAATGTTAACTTTTTGCTTTATCACTTGTCAATCCATCCTGCTATTCTTTGCATGGTGTAGTTTTAATACTCATTCTGAATTCTTTAGTGGAATGTTAAGTACCCAGGGTATTTGTTTAGATTGGGTTAATGGTTATATTTTGTTCAGACAACTTGCATAGCCCTACCTCCTGACTGAAGAGTTTCTTGACCTTTTATTAACTTTTTTTTTTTTCTGTATTGCTGAGACTTTGTGTACATTCTTAAAGATTCAGAAGTACTTACAAAAAATTCAAGTAGGGACTCCAGCAGGAGGAAGAAAAAAGTAACAAATGAATTAAATAGAATCTGTCTATGTTTAATCCAGGGTATGCTTATTCTCAAGGACTCTGTTGGGCCTGTCTGTGAGGGTTTTGGTGACAGTTGAAGGCTTGCAGTTCTGAGGGCTAATGTTTCTTTGTAGAAAGTAGAGGGATGTAAACTTGGCAGGCCTTCTTGTTTTCTTTCTCTTGGAACTATCAGTTGCTTTTCTGGATTTACTGTGTCATAAGATAGCATTTGGCCCAGATGGATCTCTTTGGGACTAGTGTAAGAACTGGGGCCTCCCACTGTTAGGAAAGGCAGTCCACCAGGGACAAAAGGAAAATCCTCTGAAAGGTTAATAATGGGAGATATATTAAATTACTTGTGTTGGAAGTAGATCTTTCCAGTGCTAGTGCTGGCTCACTGCTCCGATTGGAATGTCCTTCCATTTTAGCAGATTTAATTGGCTTCCTTGTGGAACTGGACCAGGCTGCAGCATACCCAGTGGAGTTCTCTTCAGAGCTATTTCTGTCACTGAGTTTCTTAATTTAGGTGTTTCATGATCACTTGAAATAAAGATAGAACTGTTCGACCACTCTTGCTTGGTGGGAACTGGAGGTACTTTTGATTGGAGCCCAGATTTAATCCCCCATATTGAATGATTGTTCACAAACTTACAAGGTAGACCTTATAAGTATCCTTTTCCAGAAAAAGGAAGGGAACTATTTTGGGCTAAAGTATTTCAAGGCTCTCAATTAGAGTTCCAAATTTTGCACATATAATTCCTCCCTTAAGCATCCTTCACTATTTTTTTTCTGAAACTAGCTGAATGCATATATTCTCTATGGAGATTTTAGTTAGAAAAGAGTTCTTCCTTCCTCTGGAGTTCATGTTACTCAATATTATTAAATAACTTGTAAGTAGTTATGATAGACATAAAAGCATCTTCCATGATTAGAATTGAGGGAATAGATGGTACTGAACCTAATCATCTTCCATGATTAGGATTGAGGGCATAGATGGTATTGAACTGGTGGTGTTCAGATTTGGTTATACATTGGAATGACTTCAGGAGTTTAAAAATACAAATGCCACTTCATCAAGATTGCAGAATACAAGGTCAATATAAAAAAATCAATTGTATTTCTATACACTGACAAGGAATAATTATGATAATGGAATTAATAAGAAAACAATTTCATATACAGTAGCCTCAAAAGGAATACGATATTTAGGAATAATTTCAGGAAAGTATAAAGCTTTCTAACAGTTTCTAAACATTCTTGAAAGAAATTTAAAAAGATTAAATAAATAGACACCCCGTATTTATGGGTTGGAAAACTTGTTAAAATGGCGCATATGCCCCATATAGCCCTACAGATTCAACACACTCCTTATAAAAATTTCAGCTGTCTTCTTTGCATAAATTGACAAGTTGATTTTAAAATTTATGTGGAAATTTGAGGGACCTAGAATAGTCAGTCTAGAAAAAGAAGAAAGTTGGAGAACTCATTTCCTGATTTCAGAATTTACTGCAAAGCTACACTAATCACAACAGTGCAATACTGTCATAAGGATGGACAGAGAAACCAATGGAATAGAATTGAGAGTCCAGAAATAAATCTTCTTATTTATTGTTAGTTGAGTTTCAACAAGATGCCAAGATAATCTAAGGAGGGTGAGAAAAATTTTTCAACAAATGGTGTTTGACTACTGGATGTGCATTCGTAAAAGAAATTAGACTGCTTCCGCGCACTGTAGATGAACATTAAGTAAAAATGGACTATAGACCTAAATATAAGAGCTAAAACTATAAAACTCTTAGAAGAATATAGTATTCATTTAGGAAATTTTTCATGATCTTTGGTTAGGCAAGTCATTTTTAGACATGACACCAAAGGCATGAACAACAAGAGAAATAATACATGAATTGAACTTCACCACAACTTAAAACCTTGGCTCGGTGCCTGTGGCTCAGCGGGCTAAGGCGCCAGCCACGTACACCTGAGCTGGTGGGTTTGAATCCAGCCCGGGCCCGCCAAACAATAATGATGGCTGCAACCAAAAAAATGGCCGGGCGTTGTGGCAGGCGCCTGTAGTCCCAGCTACTTGGGAGGCGGAGGCAGGAGACTCGCTTGAGCCCAGGAATTGGAGGTTGCTGTGAGCTGTGATGCCACTGCCCTCTATCCAGGGTGACAGTTTGAGGCTCTGCCTCAAAAAAAAAAAAAACTTAAAACCTTTACGCTTCCATAGACATT
>CAUYRH010079573.1:0-14008 GCA_963574655.1 Perodicticus potto
GAGCTATGATGCCACTGTACTCTACCCAGGGCGACATAATGAGACTATCTCAAAAAAGAAAGAAAGAAAGAAAGACAGAAAGAAAGAAAGAAAGAAAGAAAGAAAGAAAGAAAGAAAGAAAGAAAGAAAGAAAGAAAGAAAGAGAGATGTACTTTTTTTCTTCGGCTCCTCAGTCCATCTGCATAATCGCCTGTTGTTACCTGCATGGTTTTGGACTAAATGTCATTTGGTGCAGGCTGCGTTGCTTCTCAGTGACTCACTTACTGGTGGATAAGCTGCCTGAGTCATTGTTAGACGTCATAAAGCAAGGGCTGCTGCATGCTTTAGAAAACAAAACGGCACTCGTCAACAGAGACAGCTTGGCAAGATGCAAATGTGTGTCTCCCAGAGCTAAAGAGAAAGCCTCCCCCACCCCTTGAAATGATAACTGCATGCTCACTGAAGGCAGGCGCCATGTTCTGCAAGGGGGGACTGGTTCCCAGCTCCTCACGTATCAGGAGGGGAGGTAACACATGCTGATCTGCAGCCGTGTCAGCAAGCTCCCGCCACAATCTTCAGGACAGTGCTGTGCTCCCCAAGACCCACCACTCCCTGCCCTGCCTTCTGCCCTTGCCAGCTGAGTGGGCCCCCGCTCTGTGCTCAGGGCCACTTGTATCTTCCCATTCCCCCATGTGCTTTTATTCTGCTGTGAGTAATCACCCAGCTCAAGGGTCCTCTTCTCTGAAGCCTTTGCAGTTTTCATCATTTCAAGGAGTGGAGGGAGGCTTTCTCTTTAGCTCTGGGAGACACACATTTGCATCTTGCCAAGCTGTCTCCGTTGACGGGTGCCTTTTTGTTTTCTAAAGAACTTTTATAGATTCTTGGACTCTTTTGCCTGCCCAGTTCACACTGGCCTGAACCGTTGGGGTAAGCCAAACCAAATATTTTCCTTGTCTGCATTTAAGCTTATTGCTTGGTCTTGGGAAGTCAATTTGGGCTCAGAGCTCTGCAGCTCATGGTATCTCCTCTTTTCGAAAATAGGTTCTAAAAATTCAGATGGTCTGGAGCATGCCCCATGCTTGGGGGTGGCATATATACTTATCAGTTTCCTTCTGGAAGCTCCAGATGGATGCCATCCGGTCAGGGAGTTTTGCTCCTCTGCTCGTTTTTTAGGTTACTCCAAAACTTCCCCCCTAGAGACTTCAGTGTGTGTTAAGGGCACACTAGGATTTCCTGTGCAAAAAGCCCTTGAAATGTGAAATTCCCCGCTTCTCTTGATGATAAAAGTGATGCAGAAGGAAAAAAAAATAACAGTTTCATTACCCGATGGTACTTATTAGTTGGCCCTCCTCAGAAGCAGAACTGAGGGGTTTCATGTGGATTTGGGTCATCCTCTGGGGGATTTGTTGACATGGCACTGAGTGGATGCCGCCATCCATGTGTACATTGTTTTCATCTGTGATAGATGAAATAAGGATAATATTCTTCACTTAAAAACGCACTCAAGGATCATTTGCTACAAGTTTAAGTTGAAAACTCTCAATTTACAGCAGTCTATTAAAAAAAAAAAGAAAACACACCAGTCTGGCTAAAAAATATCCTCAGGAAACCAGCCTGGAAGAACAGAGGGTAAAACATGAATGAGCTATTTAGCTGTTCTTGGAAAATGGCATAATTCTCAGAGGAATGAAAGGCCAAGCATTCCCCAGATTTTTGTCAGACACGTGTGCCAGTCCACAAAGTGCTGGAACCCCAAACAGACAACTTGGACGGATTTCCATTTTCAGTAGTTCAGGTGTTTGTGGCATAGAATAAACACCACCCAGAAGGCAGTATCATGAGTTACCAGAAGTTTCAGTGTGTAATATAATTTTAGGCAACATTTTCAACTTCTTCTACCCAGGGATAGTAAGTTAGTCATTCAGTTCACATGAGCAGAATATTTTACTATTTTAAAAAGCGATCCTGAATTGAGCGATGTTTGGGACTCATCTGCGGAACGGATTTGTTTCTTTGAGATCATGTATGCCCAACTTTAATCTGTGGATGTCTGCAAATTAATGACTCAAGGAAGTACTTGTTGAGTGGACATGATTCAGCCCCCATTGTGTTAAATGTTGGGGGCCATCAGAGCCCCCCAACATGGTTCCAGCTGCTTTCACAAAGCTTGCTGTCTCACTAATGAGATCAATACTTATGAAACAATCGGAATAGCACAAAACATTAAATAATGTGAACTACTATGGGACACAATTAGAGAAGGGGGAGGGGGGAGCACTGGACTATTTCAGAGAAGACCTTGGGCAACAGGGGAATTTAATTTTAATTCTGGAGGAATTTGGGTTGAGAAAGAGAAATGGTTTAGCATGCTGGAAATTGGCAAAAGAAAAGCCACTAATTGAAAGAAAAATAAATCAAATACCTATCTGTCAGATAATTTCTTTTTAAAAAACTAAGAACTTTACATGCATTAGTGAATGTAACTTTAATTACCACATGAAACAAATATTTTAGCTCCTATTTTGGAATTGAGAAAGCTGAGTAATCTGCTGAAGATCACGTGGAAGGAAGCCACTAAGCTGGGACCGTCTTGGGGACATGGCAGAAGTCTACCTGTCTCCTTCCTTCACGGCAAATGTCTCTATAAAATGAGTAAAATGAATGAGAGAATTCAGGTACTAAAACAAAATGTATCTGGATATTTTCTAAGCCTCAGAACCAGGAGAGGAAGGGAAGGCTGAGTGTGTTGGAGTCTCAGTGTTCAAGGTGGCTGCAGTGATTCCCCAGCTCCCACGAGCTCTGCAGCATGGTGCAGGGATGCTGGGTGGGGGGTCTTTCTGTGCACAGACTCCACTACCTCTAGCAGGCAAGTCGCAGAATGTTTTGTATTCAGAGAGGAGTCTAGGAACAGATGACGGGTGCTGAGTGTCCTCCAAATCCATGTTTCCAGGCAGCCAGAGACTATGCTTCCCAACCTCCCTGGGTAGAGATGACTGATTTGGAGAAGGCTACTTTAGACAACCTGGTTGGGTGAGCTCTAACAGAAGAGAAGAAGCCAGGCATCCGTGAAGTAAGAACTGGACACTCCGAGCAGGAAGAAGCATATGCAAAGGCCCTGGGGCAAGGAAGAGGCTCTTGACCACAAGGAACTGAACACTAGGATGGGGCAGGGAGAGACTGAAGAGATTATGATGGCAACATGTATGGGAGCCAGGCCTGGGTTTTACTCTCTGTACCCCAGAGAGCTGTTGAAGAGTTTTCTGCCAGGGATGGGTGTGGAGGGTGGGATAATTCACTTGGTTATTATTTTAAGATAACTTCTACTGTTTGGTAGAGAAAGCACTGTGAAACGGAAAGGATTTCTGTAGTTGCCATAGGCCACGGTGGCCCTGACAGCAGAAGTTGGGTTAGGTTTTAAGAAAAATCACAGAAGAACTTTTCGAATCACATAATTAACATTTGAATGCTATTTAATTTTTTTTTTTATTTAAAAACTAAGTATAACCCAGTTCTTCTTAAGAGTTAAGTTGGAAGAAGGGTTTCGTATGCTATCCAAATGCCAAACAGGCTGGGAATTGCTGGTTTAGAGGTTACTGGTGCTGTCATCTTGTCAAAATTTGTAGTTTTAGGTTGTGGGTGAGGCTGTTGAAAGGAGGGTTTCCCCAGAGGCACTATTTCTGGGGCTTGTAAGAGTTGTTGCCATGGGGCTTTTGAAAGCTTTTGAGGAGCCTGGCCTTTGGAATTTCTATTCTTCCTTTAGAGGTAGTAAAGAAATAAATGAAAATAGTTTAATTTTAAATCAAATATTTAAATATAATTTGAATATATTGAATTATAATGTAAATACACACTTAAATTAAATATAGTTAAATTAAATACTTTAGTCATGAAGTAGACCTTCCCAGATCATTAAGGCTACCTATTTTTATCAAGCAAGCCAGGTTTATGTTTAAGAACCACTATTCCTTCAAATGTTAATTTCTAACAAGGATTTTGCCCCTTCAAGAGCAATAGCCTGACTTTTTTTTGACTTAACTATCAACGAAGAAGGAAGAGGCACAGTTCCCGGATTTGTGGAGTTTGATGTAGTCAGCATTCCAAAAGTTTTCAAAACTGTCCTTAGAAATAGGAAATTGTTTGATTTCTTTCTTTCTTTCTTTCTTTCTATTAAGTTGGAAAAGTGACATCAGGGCCCGAACCTATCCAAGTTAAATATATTTTGAGACTCTCTTTTGTTGAGTTAGGTTTTTGCATATCTAAGAAATCTAACAAGAAAAGAAGTCCAAGTTTCAGCGTTTGCACATCAGGAAATGGTTAGCAGCCCTAGTCTCCCCTTACAGACCTGCTGGGGAGGAAAACCTTCTCTTCTCTTCCCTCCCCTCCAGGGCCTTCTTTCTATCTCTGGCCACGGCCACCAGAGGCTTCTCCTCCAGGGAAAGGGCCTGGAGGTCTGCGGAGTCCCTGGGCACGCTTGACCGCCCCTGCAGAATGGCCGGGTCACTCCACCCGGCACCCAGGGATCGGGGCTGTCCCAGGGCCGGAGCAGAGGGGGCAGGCTGGAATCACACACGGCTGGGTTTCCTATGGCAAGGTTCCCTTGTTTGTGCTTTCTTCCTCTGCTCCAAAAACAGCCCCTGGAAGAGGCCTGGGGAGCCTGATCAAATGTACAGGCTCCCAGCCAAAGCCTGACTTCTCCCGGCCGGGAACTCCACGTTCTCAAGTCTTCATTTCTGTCCTGTTGAAACTGATAGGGAAGGTTAATGAGATTAACATGGCGAAACAGTATGGGCTTCTGAGAAGGAAGGAGCCCGGTCCCTGCTGGCCACTGCTACACTACTGGCTGGTGCATTACAGTTGGGGCCATTTTACTGGGCTCTCTTGTGATAAAATCTGATTATTTTTGTATGACAATTCAAATGTGGGGCATATTTGGGGCTAGTCGGGAAAAGTCACACGGTGGCCACTGGTAAATGCCCACTGACTTTGCCTGAGTGTCCTGTTTTATTTTGCCTTTGACCTTTCACCAGCTTGGATCAACATGCCCACTTTTCAGATCTGCAGTGATAAATAGTTTCCAGGGTAAGTCTCTTTTTTGCAAAAAGAAGTTCAAGGTATGACGGAATATGGTGAAATGAAATCGTGAAGGACACAAGCCAAACACTATATCATGCAGAAAGATGAAATGCCTCTTTGGTTGAGGATTTTCTGAGTAGAGGATTCGTGAGAAAAATGGGAAAGGTGGGAATTGTGTAAACGCATGTGCGTGTGTGTTTATGGGCGTTTTTAAAAAATAAAATACAAGTGGAAGGAGGAAACAGAGGAAGACGTTTTGGGAAATCTATAAAATCTCCACAATTTATGAAAGTTTAAAAGGCGATTTCTTTTTAAGGGGCGAATTCCTAATTTCCCACATAAAAGTATGGGAATTGAATGGTAAATCCTTCTCTGCCGACAAGACCCCTGAAAAGAGGCATGAAAAAGAGTTACTGTTCCGTTTCCATTCATGTCTCTTGAAAGCCCGTGGCTGTGGCACCGCGCTGCAACACACAACCCTGGGTTTCAAAGCTGCCCGGATGACTTTTCAGAAATGATCTATTGTGGCGCTTTGTTTTGTCCGGGTCACCCCCGTTTTGTTCTGCTCCGCTGTATCCCTCTTCTGCTGCTGCCATTAATCCACCCTGTCTACTCCTCCCCATTCAGAGGCACATTTTACCCCTTGCCCCGCACAGAGAGCCCGGGGAGGAGGTGGCTGAAAGCTCAGCACTGCTGCAGAGACAGAGGGGCGAAGAGGCAGGAGGCAGCGCTGGGGGTGCTGGGCGCACAGGCCCACCTGGTGGCGTGGGTGCTCGGAAGACAGCGAGTGAGCAGACGGAGAGGGGTACAACTGCCATGGGCTTTCCTCACCTGCCGGGGCGCGGGCATGTCAGCAAGAAGCCTTTTGCTTCCACTTCGGCCGTATCGTTGAGCTGCGTGGCGGGGCATGGCAAGCACAAAGTTGTGTACCTGCAAATGAGACGGCCTTTCTTTTTTTTTAGTTTTAATTTGATTCATTCGCTCGTAGCTCGGGAAATACACGTTCTATGTGGGGCAGGGATCGGTAGGTGGCACAAGGCACAGTGATTATTAAAAAGGAAAATCAGGTAAAAAAATTAAACCCCAAACTTGCCGTTTGATTAGTGTCTAATTTGGCTCATGTTCTTCTGTCCTCTTGGAAATTTTGTTATATTTATGTTCTAAATAGGGAAGATGCTTCTTTTTCACCCCTCTCTGTCTTGCTTATCACTTTTTTTTTTTTTTTTTTTTTTTGTAGAGACAGAGTCTCACTTTATTGCCCTCAGTAGAGAACCGGGGCGTCACACAGCTCACACCAACCTCCAACTGCAGGGCTTAGGCGATTCTCTCGCCTCAGCCTCCCGAGTAGCTGGGATTACAGGCGACCGCCACAACGCCTGGCTATTTTTCTGTTTTTGCTTATCACTTTTTTTTTTTTTTTGCAGTTTTTTGCCGGGGCTGGGTTTGAACCCACCACCTCCGGCATATGGGGCTGGTGCCCTACCCCCCTGAGCCACAGGCGCCACCCTTTGCTTATCACTTTTAATAGTGCAATGGTCCCATCATATGCTGGGTTATAAGGGGTAACAAACATTCCCCAAAGTCTGTCACTCTCCCGTCATGTCCAGGGAGGGGCAGCAGGGGTTCTGCTCACTGCTGTCATGAAGGGACTCAGGGCAAGGGAGAGTCGCTCTCTATATGTACAGAAACAATCTCCAAGGTCTAGGGAAGGGAACTCTGAAGGCTCTTGCACTGGCATCAGACCTCTGGCTCAGGAGATGCGTTCTCTTCCAACTAGTCCAATGGCTGAACCCGACTGTGGGGGTGGGGTGCTGGGAGGCCCAGTCTCTGATGTTTAAGAGGAAGACAAAACCCAACCAAGTGCCAGCCCAGATCCTGTGTGCCTTCTTGGGGACACACAGGGGCTTGAATGAAAAACAGAGGAGCAAAGCCTTTTCAAAACTTTAGCTGAATAATGAAAGTCAGTCTCATTGAATAGGCTGGACTTTTCACTAACATACGATCCTCAGGTTGACATTGAAGACAGAAGTTGCATCAAAATTCAGGAATTAAAAATCTTCAACCAAAATGACCGGCCCCAGCCTCCACGCTCATGTGAGCTACGTATGACTGTAAGCCAAGTTATCTAAGCAGTGGGTCTCTATTTCCTCACTGATGCGGTGACTCAGTAAGCTGGAGAGTGTCTGGGAAGAATTCCTACACCATCACTATGGGACGAGACTCCAGAGCTGCGGATTCAGTGGGTGGGCCCAAGACTGTGTGTTTCTACCTACTTCCCAGGTGCTGCTGACGCTTTTGGCCCTGGGACCACACTTTGAAATGGTTTCTAGACGAACTCTGGAACATTATCCAGCTAGAAAACCCAGTCTTTCCTACAGGGGACGAGGTAGAAATCATTGATGAGTTGATTAATAGCTATAGTAAAGTTTACATGTTGACATCTGACTGGGTAAGAATCCTCTGGAACATCACAAACCCTTAACATATTTTGCAAGCACATTTACATGTTGGGTTGATACATATCGTTTAAAGACACATCTCAATTACATGCTGTGGTCCGGACAGCTGCCCTTGTGGGGACAGAGGCTGCCACTAAACTCTAAGCAATTACTTAAAATTAGACTTGTCAAATTTGTTTAGGACGACCAGGCAAGTACATGCATTGACCTAATGTCACTCTTCCTGGAGAGACGTGGTAATGATTTTGTATATCAGTCAAAGTATTTAAATACTAATGTCGCCTTCATGCCATAATCACCATTCTAGTCAGATGTCATTTTTAGAAGCCTTTGGGGATTTGCATCCCTTAATTATTCTTCAATACCCAAACCAACCATTCTTTAATTGGTGTAAATTGAACAGTGTTCCAATGCAAACAAGGAGAGGGAGAGTGATCAATGATTCTGTGCTTATCTATTGGAAAGTCATTGCCATTAGATCAAGTAACAAACCCTTAACTCCTTTTGCTTCAGTGGAAATAAATATCAGCTTGTGGAGCTGAGAAATACTACTTCTACTTACGTCATCATAACAACTGGAAAACACTGAATTGTGATTGCAAAATCTCAGCTTTTGAGGAAAAGGTTAAAAAACCCATCATGAAAACACCCTCTGTTTCAATGTCAGAAACCCAATTCTGGAGTCTTTTTTTTTTTTCCCCCTGGGACTGGGTTTGAACCTACTACCTCCAGTGTATGGGGCTGGCACCCTACTCCTTGAGCCATAGGCACCATACAAGTCAGGAACCTTTTGTGAGAGTTCAACTAGAAACAAAATGTTTCTGTCTTCCAGTGATTGGTCTCTTTCTCTCTATATTGGAAACAACGTAAACATTTTGTTAACTTGTCAATTCATTCTTTCCTGTGATTTTTTTCCCTTGATAGTGTGTAATCTCTCTAATCACATATCTAAGCTGTGGTTGGGTAACATGAAACAGGTGTTCTCTCCTACTTTTAATAGGATTGAAAAAAAAATCAGGGCACTAAACTTAGAAATCTTCTTATTTCTTTCTATTAACTTTGCTGACATTGATTATTTATTATTAGAGTGGACAGAAAAGGAAGATATTGGCCCATCACACACCTCTTGGCCCTGACTGCTGTTTCTGTCTTCAAAGCTCGAAAAACTGTGCTCTGAGATGACTCGAGGGGTTGGGATTATATGTGTTCATTTTTAATCTAGCTGGTTTTTGACAAAATGTGCTGGTTCTTGGGGAGGAATCTTTCAAGTTGATTTAAGTTTGAGTTTTAAAGGAGTGCAGTGCAGAATACTTACAATGAGGGAGGCGGGACAGCAGTGAGGGGTTCTGGGCTACCTTGAAAATCATCGTTCAGCCCATTAGATTTAAATGGGCACTTCTGGTGGGGAAGCTGGTTGGATTGTCTGTCTTTACATGGTGGGCTATAATTTATACACATTCTGACAGTGGGTATATTGCTTAGTTTTCAATAATCTAGTCAAGGGTTTTGAGGGCCTTGGAGTGAACCTACTGAGGGGTGTCTTGTCCTCTGGGGGTCCATTTGTGAAGCTCAGCTGGGGGGATGCAGGCAAAATGATACTTAATGGTCATCTTCCTGTGCCTCTGTGGCCTCAGGCACCCATCAGAACAGCCTCTTTAACATCAGAGCACATTCTCATTGGGAAGCCAAAGGAGATCAGTGTTTTCCAAATCCGGATTAACTTTGAGACTTGAACGGAGGTGTAGGGATGCCTGCCCTCCTTCCATTTTTGAGGGATCCCTCAGAATCTACTCTCTTTTCCTGCTTCCTTCTTGTTACCCTTGCTCCTAGGGACACTACCACTGGGCTTCCCTCAGCCTTCTGGAGATTTGGATGGCCTGCACCAGCATTTGCACGTGACAGTCACATTGCACTCAAGACTAAAATTCGTGGTTCTAGGCTTGGCAACTGTAGCTCAGTGGTTAGGGTGCCAGCCGCATCTACCAGAGCTGGCGGGTTCAAACCCAGCCCTGGGCCTGCCAAACAACAACGACAACTACAACCAAAAAATAGCCGGGTGTTGTGGTGGATGCCTGTAGTCCCAGCTACTTGGGAGGCTGAGGCAAGATAATTGCTTAAGCTCAAGAGTTAAAGGTTGCTGTGAGCTGTGGTGCTACAGCTCTCTACCAAGGGCTACATAGTGAGACTCTATCTAAAAAAAAAAAAAAAATTCTTGGTTCTAATCCTGGCTTTTTTCCTTAGAAATCCTGCCAACTCTCTGGGTTTGAATTTTGCCAGTTGTAAAATGAGGGGGTAGAACTCGGTGAACTCTGAGGCTACTTTGTGACCAAATAGCTGAAGAGTGGTTTTCTTTTCTTCTTCTTTTTTTGAGACAGAGTCTCACTTTGTTGCCTCAGTAGAGTGCCACGGCATCACAGCTCACAGCAACCTCAAACCTTGGGCTTACGCGATCCTCTTGCCTCAGCCTCCCAAGTCGCTGGGACTACAGGTGCCCGCCACAATCCCCAGCTAATTTTTAGAGACGAGTTCTCACTCTAGCTCTGGTTTAGGCTGGTCTCCAACTCAGGAGCTTAGGTAATCCATCTGCTTCGGCCTCCCAGAATGCTAGGATTACAGGCTTGAAGAGTTATTTTCTTCAATGGCAGTTGCCACTGAGAGCTAAGCAAAGACAACACACAGGACATTTCTTGGAGTATATACGGGTTCATTCTCACCCATGCAAATGACCATCTAAACCAGGGCTCCACACTTGAATGTGCATTTGAATTGTCTGGGACCGTGTTAAATGCAGATGCTGGTTCAGGAGGTCTGGGGTAAGGCCTGAGATTCTGCCCTTCTGGTGGTTCTCAGGTGGTATAGGGAGACCTGGGTCACTGGGCTTAAGACTCTATGCTAAGTGAGGGCCAGGGCTTAGTCTGTTTTGCTCACCAAGGGCCCCTGCTACAGCCCAGCCCACAGCATCAAGTAATATATGTTTGAGTACATGAACACAGGCAATTCACAGAGATGGAGGGGCCCTAACTGCTGATGCTGGGGTCAGATCTTGTCCTCAGCACCCTTTATTTACTTTCGACTGGATTGGAAACTTCCCATAACAGAACTGGCCCTTTGCCTCTGTGGGCCCTTGGTAAGGGCAGAAGGTAAGTCAGAGACTTGGGGGAGTGGCCAGTGAGGAGAAGGGCCTGTCCCATTGCCTCTGTTTCCTAAATGCGGGCTCCATATTTCTTTCCAAAAAGGCATGAGTTTGAATTTGGAGTCCCACCAACAGTGTAAGAGTGTTCCCCTCTCTCCACATCTGCAGCTTTGGGAATTTGTGATGTGGGCTAATCCTACTGGGGTTAGGCGCTATCTCAGGGTGGTTTTGATTTGCATTTCTCTGATGATTAGGGATGATGAGCAATTTTTTCATATGTTTGTTAGCCATTCATCTGTCTTCCTTAGAGTAGATTCTATTCATGTCTCCTGTGCAGTGGTGTATGGGATTGTTGGTGCTTCTTTTATTGATTAATTTGATTTCTCTTTAGATCCTAGTTATCAAGCCTTTGTCCAATTCATAATATGCAAATATCTCCATTTGACCCTGCCATCCCACTACTAGGCATCTACCCAGAGGAAAAAAAAATCTTTTTACCATAAGGACATTTGCACTAGATTGTTATTGCAGCTCAATTTACAATTGCCAGGATGTGGAAACAACCTAAATGTTCATCAACTCAGGAATGGATTAATAAATGGTGCTACATGCACACCGTGGAATACTATTCAGCCACAAAAAGATGATGACTTTATATCTTTTGTAATTTCCTGGATGGAGTTGAAACACATTCTTTTTAGTAAAGTATCACAATAAAGGAAAAGCAAATATCCAGTGTGCTCAATACTAATATGAAGCCAGTAGAAGAGCCAATGCATGCCCACATAGGAGAAAAACTCATTTTAATTCAAGTTGAGGGTGGGCTAATGAGAGAGGGGGAGGGGTGCTCTCACGGAATGGGCCTGGGGTGGGGAGCGGGTTGGCTCACCTTTTGTGTGTGGGACATAACCCCAAGATGAACTCTACCTAACTAAATCAATTATTTTAACCTGGTTGCTTGTACCCTCACATTAATCTGAAATAAATTCACTTACAAAATAAAATAAAATAAAATAAAATAAATAAATAAATAAATAAATAAATAAATAAATAAATAAATAAATAAATAAATGTGGGCTCCAGACTCATCACAGAGAGGCTGCAGCCCTCAAGCCTCATAGGGTGCTCTCCCCTCTAAATTTCTCTTTGAGGCCCATTGTGAGCATGACAAAATATTTTGGGGGTGAGTAGGGCTCTAAATATCACAGTTCCATGGAGGGAGCCCTGGTCTGGGCGGCAAAATACAGAGGTGTGATTTTGGCTGGGCCACTGACCAGGGGGCACTAGTCAGATGCCTTCAGGTCCAAAGTCGGATAAGCCCTTCTGAGTCAGCGGGTTGCAGGAGGGTGAGCTTGCGGATGGCGTGTGGGACCTGTGACAGGTAGAACTCATGCCAGCCTGCTGTAGAAGGACATTATACTGCTGTGTCTCTTGTAACCCCTGGCCCCTCCCACGTTGAGCCTAGAGTAGGTTCTCTCTCCTTCCTTCTTCCTCCTCCTCTCTTTCTCCTTCCCCCCCTCTCTCTGTCTGTCTGTCTCTCTGTCTCTCTCTCTTACACACACACATGCACACACACATATTAATGGAAATGTTTGGTTTTTTGCATGTAAACTGTGCTCAGTGCAGGGCTTCCCAACCTTTGCTGATAAGACTAATGTGGTCTTACCAAGCTTGCTGATTACCAGGTCACTTCCCTGAGCCAGTAGGTCTGGGGTGCGCCCTGGGAACTAATCCTCCCAGCCTTTGCTCTTTCTCCTTCTCGGTTAGAAGAGCTCCAGCAGATTTCTATTTCAGGCATACTTGTTTCCTGCAGGGTACGCACTGGGCTGCCCCTGTTGCCCTGGCTAGAGGGCAGTGGCATGATTGCAACTCACTGTAACCTCAAACTCCTGGGTTCAAATGATCTTTCTGGCTCAGATTCCCCAATAGCTAGGAGTATAGTCGCCCACCACAACTCCTGGCTAATTTTTAAATGTTTTAGAATTTCACAATATTACAGGAGTACAAGTGTTTTTGTTACATGAATTGCTTTTGCACAGTAAGTGTGCTCCTCACCCAGGTGGTGTGGATTCTACCTGTCAGGTGTGGATTTACACCTGCCCTCCCGCCCCATCCCACCTGCTCACTTGCCATTGAGTTTCACTATCAAAATATGTACGGGGGGTTGATCGATTAGTTCTAATTTGTTGTGAGTCCATGTGGTGTTTGTTTTTCCATTCTTAAGAAATTTCACTTAGAATAGTAGCCAGTTTCATCCAGGTTGTTACAAAGGGTATCAGTTCACCATTTTTTTTTCTTTTGGCTGTATTCCAAAAGATACATACATACATATACATATTTTATCAATCCACTTATGTATTGGTGGGGCACTGGATTGGTTTCACATCTTTGTGATTTTGAATTGTGCTGCTAAACATCTGAGTCCATGTGTCCTTTTGATAAAAGGACCTTTTTTCCCTTTGGGTAAATATCCAGAAGTGGAATTGCTGGATCAAATGGTTGGACTACTTTCAGTTATTAGAGGTATCTCCTCACAACTTTTCACGGAAGTTGTCCGAGTCTGTAGTCCCACCAACAGTGTTTAAGAATTCAGTGTTCCCCGCATTCATGCCAGGATCTGTTATTTTGGAATTTATGTAATAAAAGCCACTCTCATTGGAGTTAGCTGATCCCTCATTGTGGTTTTGATTTTCGTTTCCCTGATTATTAGAGATGTTGAGCATTTTCCAGATGTTTATTGGTTATTCGTCTATCTTCTTTTTTTTTTTTTTCATTTTTTAACTTCATAGTGTATTTATTAGAATAAGAGATTAGATTTGTTAAACATCTGGATTAAAATGGTTAAAAGGATTTTCATACAATTTTTAGGCACTATACACATTTACAATAGCATTGGTATTTGGATATGGGTAAAGATAAATCTGACACATTTTAATGCCTTGATTGATTGGTGACATTCAAAACAACTCCACCATTTTAGAAACACTAACCAAAACTTAAAGAGACATATACCACTAATAATCCCACAAAGTGTATTTAAAAATAAATATAGAAATATAACCAGAAGTCTACAAATCATCACAGTAGACAGACTGGTAAAGCCCCAGCTATCATGGCAGTGAAGGGCTCTGGCTAGGTTTTGATGGAAACTGCTGAATTCTATATCAAAAAGCAAAAATAATAATAGAATAACATGATGTACACTTCCTGACGCTCGTTTTCGTAGCAGCAAAGCATGCTTCACATGCACTGCCTGTGAAGGACCTCTCAAGGCTCCCTCCCGCTCACACAGAGAGAAAGTATGCCTGGCAAGAGTGAAGTGCCAACCAAGTATCCAAGAATCCCAAAAATACAGGTGGCCAGC